>BQKZ01001207.1:46556-61601 GCA_036244855.1 Temnopleurus reevesii | reverse complement strand
TCAACATGAACATTAGTAATATTCTAAGTTTTTATCGAATTTACAAATGAATTTTCATTTCATTCATGGTACACAATAAGAATGGGTATATGCCTGTCTCTTATACACATCTAGATGTGTATAAGAGACAGCCCCCACACCCGCCTTCATTGAGAAACCTCACTCACAGCGATGAATTCGTGCACTTTGTTTTTCATGTCCTTGGTTCATTGGCCTTGTCAAAGAATAATTTCCGCTTCAAGGAAATCTCAAGGTATACCAGCTACTTTTTGCTCATCCTCTCTAATAATTATTTACAAATGAATAAATGGTTAATGATGATGGCAATAATGATGATATTAATAATTTCACTGCCTCTAGGGGCGGATCTATAGGAGTACCAAAAAGGAGCGGTTATGACTTTACTATCAAGTCAACAAAAAAATCACCTGCATACAAAAAAATCAAATAAATATATGAATGCATAAATCAAAATAGAAATAAATAAATAGATACAATAAATTTTCATTTATCTTCATATAGAAATTTTTTTTTCGAAGACCTCAGCAATGTAAGCTCCCGATATGGAGCCAGGAAAGGGGGAGGGGGAGTTCAGAATCCACTAGACATGATATAGATGCATAATAGGCTGATATAAATGAATTGTTATAAACTAAAAATTTGTTTCTCTCCTGAAGGGGGGGGGGGGGGGTGAGGTGCAGGACCATTGTGATCTCTCTTCTACATTTGTGATCATCATAATCTTCATGATTATAGGATGTGACGATATGACATAATGGTTTCAATTTTAGTTATTGAATTATTTATCACATACTTGACGTGTGTGACTAATTTATACCCATTTCTTTCACTGGTTAATATCAATAGCGGCGTTTATGATAACCATATGCACGTTCAACGTCACGCCACTTTAAGTAATCAAGAATATCGGTAAACTGAAATTTTGAAGAGCCCTCTCAAAAACAATACCACAATTAGGGAAAATTTATAGCAAAGACTGGTTATCTCTTGTATTTGCCTGGCACAGGGCCGAGCAGAGAATGAAGTCAAGTGTGTACTTTGATACGAATATCGCTACAGATGCAGGATTTGAGAAAAACACAATCAAACAAGGTCATAAACTTGTGATAAGATAAGCATTAAGGGATTAATGGAATAATACTCAAACAGTTTCATGCAAAAGTGGGCTCATCGAAATATTTGCTTGAATCCCGAAGCCATAAAAGTTTATTATACGCGCTCTAATTTTCTTTTTAAAACTTTGAATATTTCAGAGTTCCCATTCCAGACGGCTAAGTTGCCCTAATGCACTCCATGACAAAATAATCATCTCATAAACATGATGTTAGACATGAAAATAAATGAATAAACAAGAAACTGCAGACATATGTCTTTTTCACCTCATGTTGTCCAATATGCAAAATCAAGAAGGGGCTGCACGCAGAAAAATAAAAATACAAATTTGTACCCTTATATGCAACATCGGTTGAAACCTCTAAGGTTCGGAATTGGTACCCCAAAGTAAAAAAAAAAATCGTATCCCATACTGGGGTACAATTTTGAACCTCTCAGGTTTAACGTTTTACCAATACAATGCTGTTACCCTTTAATAAGTTTTGTACCCCTGGTTACAAATTTGTCCTCTTCTATATCTGTGTGTATGTTTATCCCTATGTAAGTTGCATTTTTGTACTATTAAGAAAGAAAGATCAAGATGCAACCTGAAATGATTTACCATTCACATAATTTTAACTTAACCCGTCAAAGATAAGAAGAATTCGTTCGGAATTGTTCTGCATTGTTGTGAGTAAACGAAGATTTAGAAGACAAAATGGAGTCCGCAGACCTTTTGATATTGTTTCATTGTAGGGAGATAGGATTTTAGAGTCAAACATTTTAGTTCCTTTAATACACATGGTTGGTCACAATGTATTCGAGCTGTTTTTGGTGTTGATATTATGTAATGCGTCTTATTTACCTAGGGCAAATATGAGGATCGTGCTTAAACCTTCTAGATATCAGTATGTAAACTATAGTTTCCATTTTCTACGCATCCCACCCTCCATTCTCCAGCTTCCAATTTTAATTCCTAGTCCTCTTCCCTCTCCGGCCTCCATTTCTCTCGAGTTATCTCATGTGCACAGCCAGCCATCACCTCTACCTTCCTACCCCCCACTTCTTCGCTCATTATTACACATATTCATCAAAATATTGACTTTATTGCAATTTCTTGCAATTTGCGACCAATGTTTGTACGAGTATCTAGATAAGAAGGTATTGAATACATACCTTTAGCAACTGGTGTACAGGACACAGATACATCAAACACCATTAACACACACTAAAAAACAAACAAACAAACACTGGTCCAAACAAATATAAAATTCTGAGAAAAGCATGATAATCAAAATAGACCCTGACGAAAATCCCCCCTCCAATCCCCGTTCTGTGGTCCCTGACCAATTACGCACATCCACAATCAATAGCAGACAAAGTCAACTCAAATATATTTTAGATGTAATTCAGCAAGATTTTTTATTTCTTACATTCTCAAATTAAGTTATTTTGTTAGTATAAAACACAAGTTATACTATAACAAGTTGCAATTTTCATTCAATGAGAGAAAAAAAAATCAGTAATTAATTCTTCGATGCAGCCAATATGAGCAATTTACAGTACATGTATTTACATTTGCAAATTAACAGAAAATGTTAATTTACACATTATACATGCATGAAAACAAGTTGATTTAAAATGCAAATGTGATATAAATTCAATACATATTCTGGAAGACATAATAGTGAAAATATAGATTAAATGAAATTCTATCTTTCTGAAGATTTATCACATGATCATCTTATAATTACAAAAATTAAAAATTTGACGACACATCCTTCAAAATTATGAATAATAAAAATAACACAAAAATTAAATTGATTCCAGTCGATACACTATAATTTTCTCAAAACGTAATTTTGTACTATATCCAGAGGTTATTTCATTTCCTCTGAATAATTATGAAAATAATAATTAATAAAACAATCCTTATCACAGTGAATCTTTTCTTTGAAATCACATAAAAAAATAAAGAATAAATACAGGTAATAATAAAAAGCTAATTCCAAGCTCGACCTGAACTTGTTCTCAACCAAACTGTATGATTAGATCAAGGATGGGGTTACATGTACAGGAAAGAGTCCATTGTCATAATGGTAAATTTCAGTAAGTGGGTATTCTTGATTTTCTTTTAATCAAAAAGGCAGGATAACTTTGAAACGTTGAATAAAGAGCACTGATATAACGAGATCTCGTTATAACAAGGTAGTTTTCCAGGTCCCATCTCTTTGTATTTTATAGTATTTTAGCCCTGATATAACAAGGATGCAATATAAAGAGATAATTTTTCTGGTCTCAAGGAACTCGTTATAACGAGGTTTGACTTTATAATAATTTCAGGATATACATGTATATGAATTCATTATTGAGTCAAAACCTAATGCCAATCAGGACAACAACCTTTTCTCAACCAAAATGCAATAATAGCAAGAAGAGGGTTATAGAAAAAAAGCCTTTGTCAATTAATTGTAAATTTGAGTGCTTTTTCCCCCAATTCTTTCTCATAGCTTGTGATTATATAAACAAAGTAAATGTTCTCATTCTAAGTAAAACGATGTAAAACGATATAAACCATTTGCGTAAAATTTAGTCAAACACCAATTCAATGCTCCTTTGCAATGCTACTGAAATCATAACCAGCTTGTGATTGTTACTATATTCGCACAGTTCAATACATGGTGTATGGATCTATTGTCCCATTACACACTTAATTTTACCGAAATAGATTATATCGTGTTGTATGAATTCATATTCAGTCACAAGTCTTACTTGTTACTGATTGAAAAAACAACAGTTTCTGGAAATTTGTAAACTGTTGATAACTTCTGAATCAACAACATCATAATTTTGATGCACTATTTTCCTTGTACATGTACTGGTATTTCACATATCTCAATAACAATTTGATTTCTCCATTGTCAAAGCCATTCCTGTAAGGGTCATCATCATGATCATTATTTCATATTTCTCTCTCAACAGGAAAGAATATCAAAGAATATAATTGTGCTGGTATGATTGTTTCAGCATACATGAAATATGATATGTAATGCAGCATATCATCGCAGTGTATTGGTAGATTCAAGTGAGTAGTAAGAGGATATGCTCCCCCAGTCTGCAAGCACAGATCCTAGGCTTTCGGTGTGTGCATGCGCAGAGCGTGATACAGGGTATACATTGTGTGACTACGGGGGTGTTGCTCAAAATCAACTCCAAATCAACTGCAACTTTGCAAATTGTAACGCGCATTTCCATTCGCGCGTGGTGTGCGCATTTAACAAGAGGCGCATGAAACAATGATTTTGATTGGCGCGTACCGATCAACTGCAACTGACAATCAATTGCAACGTTTGAGCAACACCCCCATAATCACACACTGCATTGTACAGGCTAAAGGCAAGAACAATGCAGTGGGTCACGTAGTGAAAGGTTGCATACTCTGTATTTATTTTTTATTTATTTATTTTATTTATCACATTTTATTTTAACAGGGTAGCCCTATCAGTAATCGAAGTACTGTTCTACCTGGGGGCCCTGTATAATAGATGTTATATATATCATATAATAATTAGTTATGTATTATGCTCACCCCGAAATCCCAGGGCCTGGCCTTGCAGACTATCCCCCCCCCCCCCCCCTCCATGGTGGTGCATAGGGGAGGGTGGCCTTCTTTAAAGAAAAACAACAACCTTTCTTACTGAATTTTGAAATGGCTTACAGCTTTTTCTTTATGGGAAGGGAAGATCATTGTTATCATGAAGGGAAGTGATGGTATTTTTGCCCTTGTCAACTCATTGACTGCCCTATCTATTAACAAATTCTGGATCATCCTCACATTGCCTCAAATCAAATCCCTAAATCATCTCATAAGCCCCTTTCACAGTTGGAAGCATAATCATTTAGGTCAAATTGGCTTGCAAAAGTTGCAACATATAAAAGTGAGCATATGAATAATTAAAAAAAACATTAAAAAAAGTGAATAAAAAAGTGAATTGTGGAAGATGCATTACTTGCTAATGGGAAAAAAAATAAACGATATATGGCACAAATTACATAATTTCCTGAAATTTGTTAATAATTTCAGATACAGATAGATACACAAATCAAAATGATAGATATCATTATCAAAATGATAACTGAAAGAACAAAGTACATAAAAAATAATTTGAGTACAGATAGTCTTATATTTGAACAATCGCCTTTTCTTCAAATGGACTTTGAATCTTATCTCGTCTTACAGGACATGACCTAAATATGTACAACTAATATCGTAAGGGGGAATTTTTTTTTTTTTTTTTTATAAAAGAAAGAAATTGTCAAATATATTTTCCTTGAAGGTTTAGTGCTTGTAATGAATATACTACATAAAAACCTATTTTTATTTCATTTTTATCCCATAATCTAAATAATGGATATTCCTGTATCATTCAGTTTTGCATAGTAAAGGCTTTGTCAGCCAAATAAGCCATCAATACAATTCTCTTATTAAACAGTAATACCGTGATTTCTCAAGACTTGGTCCATGAAAAACAAAAATTATCTTGATTTTATCAAAATAAGACAAATATTAAACAATAGACAAAGAAAATCAACCTACATACATGACAGTTGTAAGTTTGACTATTTAAGTCACATCAAACTAAAATTATGAAGTGAATAAAATTATAGTGAACTTTTATGCAAATGAACATTATTTCATTCATCTCTTTCATGCATTGTGGGGGGTTACACGCAGTTCTCTACATTTAAATATCTACAACTGTAGAACCAGTCATTTTCAGATCAACAATTGAAATGAAAGTCAATATCATATTTCCAAATGGCAAAAAAAAATCATTTGCTTTCACCCTAATTGATAAGAAAAAAATCCATGCATAAATGCACATTATCAAACCCCTTGTTCAGGCAGTTTTCCTGTTACAGAATACATATGTGTATTACATTCTTTCATAAGCAGCAATAATTGCATAGCTAATGCATATAATGATGTAAAATAAATCTTTCAGTTTCACTAAACAAATTAAAAAATTGCTAACATCCATGAGGGTGTATAGTGTACCTTGTTTGTTTTAGTCACAAACTCACTCTTTTTTTTCAAACAACAAATTATTCCCGAACTACATGTACATCAATTTAGCCCATCCTTTTCACATAAAAATACTTGGTGACACAAAAAACATACATGTAGTTGATTAAGTTATTTTGGGCTTAACTGTAATTCAGTAGTTTTCTTCACTGAAACGTAGACATGTGTACATGCATGAGCTAGCGCATAGAGAATTTCCCTAATTATTATGCGCTACATAAATTTCTATGATTATTATTATTATTACTTCATATACAAAGTCCATGATAAAATGTTTGACATAGGAGTGAAATATTAATGCGACTATTTACTCTGCCAAGGTCCTCAATTTGCACAAGTCGCTTCTTTTTGGTGTATGTACATGTACATATATACGTATGTTTGATCATTGCTAGGCCGCATGGGGAAATCTTTTTGGATGACGTAAATGATATATTAATGGCAGCATTTTAGCTATATCAAAGAAAGTCAAAGTTATATGCAGACAATTGCTCATAGAGCCAGCAATTCATTTTGTCTTTACAAGAATGATCTAGACATATACTGCATTCCATCAATTTGATACAAATTTCATAATGCAACACATCTGCAGAGTAGATACATTGATTAATCCTTATTATTCTTCTTAACTTCTCCTTCTCCTCCTTCCTCTTCTTTTTTTTTCTTTCTCCGTTTCTTCTTCTCCTTTTCCATTCCCCATTCCCCTCTACTTTTTCTCTTTCTTCTTTCCCCTCCTTTTTTCCTTTCTCTATTTTTCTTCTTGTCTTTAAACGTTGCGAGAGCCTACATTAACAAATGCAATAATGTACTTATGTAACTATTGTGAAGCTTCCCTTAAATGTTCAAACTCAATTTACAAATTGGAAACATTTTGGTTGCTTCTTTATTTACAAAGTAAAAAAAACTGGAACAGACAAGGGGATGATCTTACTGGAATGAATAAAATCCTCCTCCACAGAGTGTAGAGAAACACAAGGATGAAGAAAATGATGTTACTTCAAAGGGAACATTTATCAACATTTCATTGCTAAATGAATTGCCTTTGCCTAGGGGTCTGCTTTAAAATGGAGTTGATAGCTCATAGGAAGAAAATATATACATGTATACGGTATATATATCACACAAAATCATAAATCTTATTGCATTGCTTTTGTGTGTAAAATATACAAAATATAAACACATCCAGTGATCCTACAATACTGGATAAACGGAGGGATTTGATGATTATTGATGCATAATTTGCAGACAGGACTATGGATTGAAGACATCAACTGGAAAGAAGTACCTAAGTCTGATGGTTCCATGTATTGACACATGAATGTCAAGTGTAAAGCAGTACCAGTCAGACCTCTTGGTTACCTGTTATCACCTTAAAAGCTCAGAACAATGGATATGACTCTATGATTCCATTGCTAATACTGTAGCTCCATAGTGATATCAGGTAAGCAAACTACATCTTGAACTAAACTGGAGATGTTACTTCTCCTTATGATGTCATCAAACATCTATCGGATGGAAAACATTCAGAGGTCAGAGTCTAGGATATCATTTCATATCAGATCCATCCTTGTTGGCAGCAATAGCCCCCAAGGTACAATATGAATATTCATCAATTGTTCATTGGCTGATTATTTGACAAGAATTTCTAAATCTATTCTTCATTCTGATTGTTGATTGGTTGCTCAGGGAATGGGTGGATTCATCACCTCGTATTTGATGGTAATTCAGAATATCAAGTGAAAATTCATCTTCTTGACCACTAATTGGTCAATGATCTGTCAAATTCATTTTCCTGATAGCTGAATGGTCAGCCAAGAAGATGAATAGAAACATCAATACACTTGATTGCAAAGAAAGAAAGATGAACGTATCATCCGGGCAGTTGATTGGTTGGTTTATTCCAATTCCACTGCTCGCGAATCAAAGAAGCATGTCGCCCCCATAGCTGCCAATGGGACTGAAGAAAGATGACCCATAGTTCTTTGACATGTAGTCGGAGATGTTCACCTTTCTCATCTGGTTCTGTAGAGGATTAAAGAAAGAAAATAAAGGGGGAAAATGAAGGGAAACACTATGAAATTGTACAAAAAGCACCCCAAAAAGGTTTATTTTTGGCGGTCTACTACATTCACTATGTACACAAATGTGTTATGACCGCGCTGAATCTGATCACGATCAAGACACATTATGTATAAATGTGAGAAAAGTATTATACAATGTGGATACAAATTCTCTGTACAAAGGTGATGCTGTCATATTTATCTCATGGCTTTTTTTGCCTCCATGATGAACGTAAAAACAATATCCCAAACAAACAAAAGACAGGATCTAAGTAATTGTAAAGTTCACTTTATGCCACTCTTAAAAAAATGATAACAGGTTATAAAATCTAAACACAGCCAATAAAGCTAATTATATTTAGGAATTGAACAGTACAGGAGAACTAGGTGGTTTTTCACAAAAATAATAAAGACTGACTTTACGAACTGCTGGTATCAGTTCTTCTACTGAATGATTGAGAATCTTCTGTGTATTACACTCATTATCGTACTTTTTAGTTTGATAATAAGTGTCATTCGTAACTTTAAGAATTATTTGGTTATACACCTCCCATATGAAGACAGTACAGCATAACACATTCATTTTACTTTTGAAAAGAAAATTAATCAAGACCCTGGATTCATTTCCTTTAGAAAACCAATGAATAGTTTCTGATGCATGTGGTTGGATGAGAAAACATTACTTCCTGTTAAAATTGCAGATGAAATGAGTTCTATGGAAAGTACATGCAATATTGTACGGCAAGTTAACAGCTGTTTGATGTAAAAAAAAACAGGAAAACCCCAGGGTTTCTACAACGCTCATATTACATCCTGTTTAAACTAACATTGAACTATATATACTGGTGATAATACAGGTACAGGAATCATGTTTTCAAAAATCTGTAAAAAAAAATCGGATGGGCCATTTCAAGAGTTAGTAAGTTATAATTTGTCATCTTTGATAGTACATATGTAATGGAGGAAAACTATATACCACAAAACTATTTCACATACAATTTTATTTGTACTTTCCTTTATGCCAAGGTTGTGAACTTGTATGTATCTTAAGGATCCCCTATTACAAACCTTTAAACAGTCATCACTTCAGAAGAATTACATATTACATGTATATCATACATGTATTTAATCAAAAATCTAATTCACAGGTACACAGTATGTGTATGTAACTTTTCTGTTCCTATTCAATGGAAACATGTCTTCATTGGATTCCCCTTCCTTGACACAAAACAGTTCTCTTGTATACTCTAGCGGAATTTTGGGAGCACCTTATTTTTAAGATATTTGTTGAGAATTTAATTTGTCATAGAGATTTTTTTTTGTCCACTGGAATAAAAAAAAATAAACAAAAATAAATTAAGAAAAGGGAGACACTCTATTTAGCTATCTGCATGTATATATGTACCTAGAGAGGTCACATTTGTTTTGACTGATATTTGGCATACTAGTAGTGTGTCATAAATCATACTTCTCAATGATGAAATTTTTTCACTTTTAAAGCTACACGTAGTCTGAAAGCAATGGAACCAAAATGCCAAATGTTTGTATAAGAAAGCCTGTGCTTCCACTGATCATTCAAATTATACTGTACCAGAAACCAGTCTCATATTAAAACGAGGACAAAGTAACTGGTGTTGAGCAAAACCAGCAGGGCTGCTAGAACAATTTAACAATAAACCTCACTCTAAAGTAAAACACATGTTTACTGTGAATGTGATATACATGTAAGTCTAGAATTGTAACTTGTACATCAATTTTAAAGTACAAGCACATATAGTCGCTTTTGGTACAAATTTGCAATGCAAGCAACTCCATTGTGTGATTTGTATCTGATACGTCATGAAATGAGGCAGAACATCACATTGAAACACAGATCTGAATATAACGCGATTCATAGGAGGGGAACAAAAGAGGATCGAGCCAAACAAAAATGGTGGCCCGTACATGCAGATCTACAACAAACACTCCATTATTGTTCGAGATAATACTGAGAATCTTTGACCTGGGTATAAAATTGTTCATAGGCTTACAAGGAGAGCAAAGAGAGCAAACAATGGAAAATTCCAGATATTTCATATTTTATCTGCAGGGAATATATCTCAATGAACGTATATGGCAAAAAAGCATGAATACTGATTTAGGCCCATGCATTAGGCCCATGTATAAGGCTTAACTGCCTATCTGAAACCTTCAGAAGACCCAAATCTCCCATTTATTTTCATTGTAGCAGCCTTCCAGGTTGTTATTCTGTTCTACAGGTTCAGAATAAAATAATCAAATGAGAGCTGATTTGAGATTACATTTATCTCACTTTCCCTTTTCTTTGGATAGGGTTGCAGGATTATTCCACATTTTTACATATCAATACACCATTGCACACAAATTTTTTCAATTGCATGCAAAGCCCCTCACATGTTGTTCTTATACTGTATGTTTGAATGAAAGTTTAGCATAAAATGTGGAAATAAAAAACAGAGGAAAGTCACTTTTAACCATAATTTTGGTATACTTCTCACTATGAGCATTTAGGGTCGTCCACTCATACAGAAAAGACAAAAGAAAGGCTTTTACTACCACACAATGAAAAAAAATTGTCATTCATTTCTGCTAGGCCCCTATAAAAAAAATCTACTTCCTCTAGATATTGTGATGTATTATTTTTTTTCTTGAATAATTTCTTTCACAGAAATAACATCCTCTCTTAAATAAAGAAACTACTCAATATACCAGCTACTCCTTTGCATTTACAGGGAATAATTTCCTGGTATCGCATCGCACTTTGCTGTGCATTTTAGCAGGATTGCTATACAAAGTATGTTTTGTTTTTTTAACTTTTTTTCACATAGAACTGTATAGTAAACTATTGACAATATTCCTCGATGTCTAAAACTGCTAATCTAATGTGAAAAGTAAACTTATTCCCTCATTTAAATCTGTCTATCAAGTAATTTTTAACAAAGATTTGTTATCTGGGTTTGAGATGCTGAACTACAGGTTCTAGTTACAACAGCAGACTTCTGAATTCTGTATGAATCTGAATAGGCGGGTTTACTATTAGATGCAAATTTTATGCATACCTCTAACACAAAGGTTGTTCTTGACAACCAGAAAGCTTGCCCGAGGCTTGCCCGACATAGCAACAAGTAATGTTGCAAACTGGATTCCAATTATTGTTGTCTTATTGCTATCAACCGGTCTATGGAATAGCACATAACTACGTTAAACGCACATAAATTTGAATATATAAGTAAACCTGCCTATTGCAGATGGTGACTAAATGGGACATGAATAGTCTATCTGACAAAGATGATTCTAACAAAAAATTATGTCGGTAGTAGAATTGTGCCTTGATCATTCATGTAAGACTATGATGAGCATTATAATTTGCCAGTACTATATTACCTATATGGGTAATTTTTTGTAAGAGAAAAATAATTAGGTAGAGTGTCATTTTCTTAACCATTGTTTTTATTACTAGATAGTGTTCGAATAAGGTAGAGATTGAAAAGTATTCTACCAGCAAAAGCAATAAACTTTGTGAGTACGCTATTATAAGCTTGGAAATAAATGAAATTGTGTGGTTGTTCCATTTAGCAGAGGTGCAAGTGAAGAAAATTTTTGAAGAAGAAGTGGGTAACGACTTAGGACCCAAATCACTTTCAAAGTCATTCATGGACCATGTTACTCTTGTTCACCTGAGCATTTTGACAACAATTTGGTGATTTTTTTTCACAAAAAATTGTGAAAGTGTCAAAAGTCTAAAGGTCCCACATTTCCCAATCTAAGACCATATTTTGGATTGATCTGTACGTCTACATGTATTTATTCAGCCCCAATTCAACTGTGACAAAGCTTGCTGTAAATCTATTGCAGCTCAGAGTGTTAAATGATTAACATGTACCAATTTTCTTACAAATTATGCTAAATGCACTGGATCCAAATTCTAAAAATTGTTATCTTTGATGTTGATGTTGTTAAGAGTGATGTTAACTGTCAAAACAAATTATGCTCATTGCGCTTAAAAAGAACTTCTCATTGGTGGTTGTGCAAAGGTCTCTTTAAACTTTACTCAAGCTCAACCAACACTGTTCAAATATCAACCAACTATGAGTAGCAATTTTGATTTCTTATAATTACAGTTTTGGTAACATACAACTGTACAAGATAACTTAATTTCCAGAATTTGGCATCAATTTACTAAAGATTTTAAGAACAACTATAAGAATGACTGGTATCAGGTCTTGCGCTGAATATGCGTAACAAACAGTGTAATGGATCATTGTGCACAAGAACAGATACTAGTCTTTCTTATATTGGTTGGTGAAACACTGCTCTGGGTATTGTTTCACCAAATCATTCTCAAAGTTGCAAATAACAAAATAAGGAAGAGTGGTGTACATTAATGATTGTATCACATTCTCATACAATTCTTGATCATTCAGCACAAGAACCAGTCGTGCGTCAAGTCTTTCTTACCTTGGTGAAATACATCAAATGACATTAGCCTAAATTAATATCTATGGGGGAAAACAGACAACTTTATCCTTCTTAGGGGCTTGTTGCTACAAAGCTGCAATATGCAGATTTACTAATAGATTCAACTTTATGCACATTTTTCGCAAACGACCGTACGTTTGTTGTATGTCTAAAACCTAGTGTTAGTGACAATTGATTAACAATACTTGGAATCCAGTTTGCATACATTACCTAAGTCAGGCAAGCCTCGTACAAACTTTTGGGCAGCTAGTCAAGAGCAATCTTCATTCATAATGTGTGCATAAAAATTGGCATAGTAAACTTGCCTATTGATAAAAAAAAATTAAATGCAAATCAGTTGATATGGAATGCCTTCACTTTTGGCAAGACAAGCATGTATTAATGGCATTGATTGGCACTTCCAGATCAACTGCAACAGGCAATCGATCGCAACTTTGAAGCAACAACCCTTAGGCTTAGCAACAACCCTTAGGTTTATTTGAAACATTTTCTTACCAATTGGCACTTTCTCTTCTCGTGCTTGACATCGACTTTGGGTGACTTTGGACTTTGACATTTCTTCTCGATCCATTCCCGGTACTTGCAATCTCTTGTTGCTGGTTCTCTGGTATCTGGTGAGAACCTCACGCATCTCTTGAAGGATGCTTCCAGGCAATCGTGGGGTCCCGGGTAGGTGCTTGCTCTGCGTCGACCATGGTATGTAACCTTCAAACAAGGCTTTAGAGTGCAATTTTCAGAAGCTGGTGTCTCATCTTCCTCAGATGTTTTCCCCTCTTCATCATTTTTGTTGGCATCATCTTCTGGTTTTGATTCTGCCTCTTTGTCTGTATCATTGTCCTTTTCGTTCTCATCAAGGTCGCTCTGGTGCTTATCGGAGTCTGCTTCGTCTTCCTGTTTCTCTGGTTTACAGATTTGATTGTCGGAATCTGGATGGTCCATGCCAATATTCTCTGAATCTTCGTCACATTCTTGGCACAGCTCAACATCAACATGATTAAAGTACTTTGGCATGTACGATTCCGTAGGCAGTGATTGGCTGACAACTTCTGCACTCTGGCAACCCCTCTCGTCATGATGCCGCTTCATCAAGAATGGGATTTTGATGTGAAGCTTTGGGGCTTTCAGCTTGAGGAGACGCCGTCTCGTGTTTGGACTCGGAACACAGTCTTGTGCTTCTTCATTGAGACGGCGTCTCGTGACTGGACTTGGAACGCATTCTCTGGTTGCATTTTCCAAAGTTTGAACATTTGCAATATCTGCATTTATATCCATTGTGATTGCAGATTGGTATGGACTGAAAGTTAAGCTAGATTTGAGAAAGATAAACTGTCATTAGAATTTCAAAATTGACAATTGATGCACATAATGCGGTCAGGAAACCAAGTATCAACATCTATTTGACACAAGTTCTATTTCTTAGTCACTGTCTTACATTACAATCCAAAAACATGCCAAGAATACAGCCTACAGTGCTGGCAATCAAGTCAGCCCAGTAACAAGTTAGTCTGAAGATAATAGTGAGCACATCATCTATTCATTACTTAGCCGCTTAGCGCATCAACATTAATAGCTCCACTCCAACTTGAGTCCAAGTCTCCAGCTCAGCTATAAACTCCAATTTCAATATCAAACTTCAGAAGCTCAGCTCAGCTTCGTTCTCTCTGTCCGTCTTTCCGTAGGCACAAACACTGTCCAAATATCAATTTACAAGTAGGTCATCGCCGATAAACTTGCAGGGTAAAAATCTTGAAACAGCACCTACAAGGTTCAATTCAATAATTGGAGGACATCAACACTGGATGCGCATCCATCCCAACAAACAACATGTCTACGCTACTCTACCGTACCCATACCCATATGTGTTGTACAGCGCAGCACAAATAGTGATCGTGAAAAGGGGAGGGACGGTTTGTTCGCCGTGTCAAGATGTAGTTTTACATTCCAAGCGTTTAATAGTTTAATAGTAAATTTGACTTCAGTAATAGTAGTCATTTGTGAATGATATGATATCTATATAATTACATAATTAATTAGCTTAAACATTTATTACGATTGTGCACTTGTATGAAAGGAGAGTAATTATACTTTCGCTGATAAAATGTTCAATATTTTTTTAAAAGTTTTAAAAACAAGACCAATATAATCTACGACGCAAGCGCGGAATATCGCATGTGAACCCGTAATCACGTTGAACCTTCAATTGTAAACAAAAGGGTGCAAAGAACTGGGTCACAAATCGATCGTGTTTCCCGATGTGTATTTGGGGAGGGGGTGGGGGGCGGGGTGGCG
>BQKZ01001207.1:20261-41104 GCA_036244855.1 Temnopleurus reevesii | reverse complement strand
GGGGAGGGGGAGGGGGAAGTGAAAAGGGGGCACTGTCATGTCGAAATCGTAGAATTGAAGGTACCTTTATTATGTGACGGTATAATTATTGTTCTCAAAATCGATCTTATTTCCAGTGTCTATAAGTGCGTTTCCTTATATAATTACCATGTCGTATATAAAACCCTCCCCCTCCCCCCAATAAATGCAACTTTATCACTGTATGAATAAGAGTGCCCGTCAGAGATCAGCAGGATCCCCTCAAGAGAAGGAAATTGCGAGGGCCAAAGGCCCGAAGCTCCCAGTGGGATGTTTGGAGAGCTGCCCTAGAAAATGTTCCTGGCATCTGTAGGGGCTGGAGGCGCACACCAGGTCCGCCCCTGTTCATATCCGCCTCTAGAAGACAGAAAGCCCTTATAATGGGTCATGAGTGGCATTTAATCTGGCAAATATAAAGGCACAGCTAGGGGCTGGAGCTAAAAAAAAGAACGAATTTTAGTGTCCTTATAAATTCATTACACTCTCCTTCATTGAGAGATACAGCCCAGTAAGACACGGTGATGAAATGCGATGAGAATAAGATAACAATAAATGGTCGCATGCTTGTCGATGAAGGCAGTAAATTAAGCTTTAAATTGCTAAAGAGAGGGAGAAGGGCAATTCCTTTCTTGAGAAAAGTTGCATTTGAAGCTCCTTAATGGTCACAATAAAGGCGCTGTTAGTTCTGGTATAGTCTGCAAGCACATACCCTTGACTTTCGGTTTGTGCATGTGCAGAGCGTGTTACAGGGTATGTATATGCATACCCTTTATCACGCTCTGCACATGCACACACCGAAAGCCTAGGGTATGTGCTTGCAGACTAGCTCTGGTAAGGGGTCAGACTTAGCTTTTCATTTGTTAAAAAAATATTGCTATTGATCTTAATCCGTTTGGTAGGAAGTTTCGTTTGCTCAGGGGAAAGGGCAACTTTGACCCAGAAAAAAGGGCACATTTTATCATGCTGGGATTTTTTTTTGCCCCTCCTCCAGTTCCACTACCCTTGCATCTACCTCCCCCACCCCTCCCCCTCTCTCCCCCTCCTTCTCAAGAAACNCAAAAACAGTCTATCAAAACGAAGGCATGCTTGCTCCGCATCAGTACTTAGGGCGCCCTCCCCCTGTGGGATATTTGGGGAGCTACCCCATAAAATGTAGGCCTACTATTTTGACGATTCTAAAATGCGTTTTCCTGGCATCTGCAGGAGGCACACATCGATCGAGTTCGCCCCTGTCTATATCCGCCTCTGGGAGAGAGGAAGCCCTTGTAATGGGTCATAAGTGATGGCATTTACCTGGCAAATATAAAGGCATGGTTAGGGGCTGGGCTAAAATAACAACGAATTTTAGTGTCCTTAGAAATTTATTGCACTCTCCTACATCGAGAGGTATAGCCCAGTATGTCTCGGCGATGAAAAATGGGATTAGAATAAGATGACAATGGTCGCATGCCTGTCGACATGGTCGACGAAGGCAGTACATTAAGCCTTATAATACACTTTTTCTAATGAGAGGGAGAAGGGCAATCCTTTTATGGAGAAAAGTTGCGTTGGAAGGTCACCAATGGTCACAATAAGGGCGCTGTTCAGGTGCGGATCCAGGTAAGGGGGGTGGGGGGGGAGGAGTAGACGTGGCACATGTGTCGATTTGTTAAAAAAAAATTAAATTAAATATTCTTCAATGCGATTTACTGGCATTTAAGATCATATTTCTAAAAAAAAATTATATATAAAAAGAATGATATACCGCCTAATTCCCTCTCGTTTATCCCTTTTTCTTTCATTTTTGTTTTGCCGAAAAATAGGGGAGGGGGGCGTGCGCCAAGACGCCCCCTGGATCCACTACTGCTGTTGAAAGGGGTCATTTTGCAAATGATTTTTTACCCCTCCATTCCTAGCTTGACCATCTTACAACCAGTAAAAGGAGAGTGTCGTACTCTCTACCAGACTAGATTTTCATTTGTTTACTCTCAAAGATATACGAGTAAATGTATCACTAAATGCGTACATAACATATGCGCGGTTGATATAGAAGAGGCATACACTTTTTTTTTTTGGGGGGGGGTGGAGAAAATGTGTATTTTTGGAAAAAAAAAAATCATTGATATTGTATGTAATCCTGCTTGATAAGCCGAAAGGTTTATCAAGGTGATAAATCGAAGAGGAGAAGGGCAGGTTTGACTCAGAACGGGGCATTTTCTTTTTAAGTGACTTTTTTTTCTTCACGAAAAGCCCCCCTTCTGCTGCTACTTGGTCTGTAAACGCCCCTTATTGGAGACAGGCACAAAATGTCTGCCAACGTGGAGAACTCTCCATTCACTTTGTACTCAGAATTTCACATTTTCTTATAGAATAGACATTGCACATTAAAGTCTGTGGCTAATTCCCTTTTTAAGTCCATTATATACATGGTGTTGAAGTGTCCTAGATGACCATGGATATTCATAGATTCTTGGCACATGCTAATGAATGACATTTAATAGGCAAAGATTCCAAGTTTGGGTGTTATATTATAGGACAAACTTCATAATAGTGTGGGCAACAGACTGGTCTCCTGGAATTGCAATGTATAACAGGTCTTAAATTGTGTTAATACATGTATGTGGGTAGAGCCACTTTTGTCAAATGTAAATTTCTATATTACAGAATGAATTTGGAAGAACAAAATGTCCCAGGCCAATGGGATGGGCACAGAGGCCAATCAGTAGGGCATTTGAGGCCCGCCCTTCAATGGACTTTGACTACTTCGTCCGTATTTTCACAAATTGACAGGAGCCAAAGGGCATTGTTGCCTAAAGACAAAAAAATCCTGACATAGCACCATTTCAACGGACATCCTATCGAACGTGTTAATTCTATAGAAGGACATGTTTCAGTGGATTTGTACCTCATTTCGTGTAACCGTACCCTCTGGCTCCCGTTCATGAAAACGAGGACGAACTTATGCCATAGCGTAATCATAGATATAGATAACTCTATTATCTATCATTCATTCATTCATTACAATCATTCATTACAATCACAAACTGCATTAATGAAGTCATCAATATATAAAACGGGATGAAATTGGTCTGTACGTGAATATTTTTTTTCTCAACAAAACTACAAAAACTGTACATTTCTCAATATGTAACTTTAATAACATATTCACAATACATGATACAGTGAAATATCATATAACTGAATGAAATAGTTTAAATATAAAATTGGTTAATTTAAATATAATAACAAGTGCTAATTTTACAATTTGGTACTTCAATAATTGTGGTCAAGAAAAAAACTCTTTGTCTCATTCTTTGCAGAAAAATATTATCTGTAAGAAGTCAAATAATCACCAATATAATTATGTGAAAAGGTATTAACAATTATGACTATGTGCATTATATTTGCATTCAACATGCTCGCTCTGCATGTGATATCATAAAAACTTATTTTCAGCACATAATTTTACACATTTAACATATTTTTTTACTTAATGATCAAATTAGGCTCTAATTTGGGTAGTACATCTATACTTTTCTTTACAAAATTAATACTGACATTGATAAGGGATCAAAACTGAAGTGATTGGTGAAAACATGATATCTAATTATTAGTTTATTAATGAGTTTGGGAAAATAAATATGTATGTACTCATTTTGTTGAGTAACCAACACAATATTTGTTATGCTTTCTTTGTTTCATTTTATTCTATTTTGCAATCTATATGCATAATCACATTATGAAAATCTGAACATCTATGAATCGTTAATTGTGATACAATTTACAAGAAGCAAATCACACTGGGGTTAAAATTCGTCAGCGTTTTTACGAACCGGCCTATAACTACGGTGGCGCTACTTGAACACGTAGAAAACCCGACATAGCGTCAAATACAATGACATACCACTTGAATTCATGTTATTTCAATAGCTTTTATTTCAATTGTTAAATTGAATTGCTACGACTGGTTCGTGCAACCACCCCTCGCTAGTAGGCCGGTTCGTAAAAACGGTGACGAATTGATCTTGCCCAGGTTTGAGCTTGTTTGACCAAGGAACCATTATAATAATTCCTGGTTTGACCAGTTCTACACCCTCATATATCAAATAAATGTTTTATTTTGCCCACGAAAAACAATATCATAAAGAAATACAATGATGTGGTCAAGAAAATATATCAATAAATAGAAATTCACACATATCAAGTTTGCACTTGGGGAGGAAGTGTCTGTCTTTCGACTTACCTGTTCACTTCTTAAATTAATCTTACTTACTTTTACTATTCTCTTAATGTGCATTGAGCACTCCACAGAGTGGGTTAGGCACTGTACAAATAACATTATTATTATTATCATTATTATTAACTACACTACTCACAAAAAGTTATGGATCACTTTGTAACTGCATCACTTGACTATGGACTCACTCTCCAGGATGCAGGGTTGTGAGAGCATCTGTGAACAAAAATCTGAAAAGACTCAAAAACAGTCTGAGAAAATATGGAATGCTCAAAAATATTACTCTTTTCATTGAATTTGTATTGAAAACACCTAAAAAAAAGGGCTTTTAACAATCGGAATTCAGATTACGATCGAAACTCTCACACCCCTGAGGATGTGTAGTGAAGTGGGAGGCAGGTAACAACTGAAATCGCTCATCAGTAGAACTGATGATAGTGTATATGATGGTTTGCAAGACAGCTGCATTTGTGGTCATTTTAGAAATATTAAACCGCAAATGAGATACTTATATAAAAAGATAGTTACCCCTAACTTATTTGGTGTAGTGTGGATAATTGATAATGCAATTGATAAGGGTATAATTGTCATATGAATTTCCAATTAATTATTCTTATTTTAACATTGATAAATGAGAAATAGATTCTGGCAAGACACAAAGGGGAGTGATTCTAGAATAAAACTTAATATCTGCAATTGTCATCACTATAACACTATATTGTGATAGAAAAACAATTTTCATTGTATTTCCCTAAGAAATTATTAAACACCTTAAATTCATTATTGATCAAAATGCATTAAAATGTCGACAGAGTAAACTGATAAAATTTTCAATCACATGACACTTAATTCTTGAGGAAAATTGATGTTGACAAAATTTAAGTGTTGAAATCCTGTTTCTACAAAATACTTATTGTACAACGTATGTCTAAATGTATTTATGTACCTACATTCTCTTTGAGATATTTCTTACAAGTACAGGGCACATAATGGAAGCAAATTATTGAACAAGCTGGAAAATACAAACAGTATCAGGTGTTTAGAGCCATTTCATGGCATTTTATAATTTGTCATATTGAATCTTATCATTGAGCAAAAGGAATGTAAAGAAAAAACACAATGGGTTGATCTTCTTGGATTATCTTTGGCTGTTATCAATGAAGGCAAGAAATCAGAATTACAAATTAAGAATTATAAATAACTTTGCTGAGGTCTACACTGGGTTTCCACCAACATAAAATCTTCAGTTCTAATATTAACAAATTAACACTTTTCCCTGGTATTCACACAGGAAATTGACTTCTTGGCACATTCTAAAAGTTTATGAAAATAACATTTACAAAAATCTTATGAAGCACCTCTGTTTTTGGAATCAATTCTCAAGTTTGCAAGAGTAGCCAACTATATAGAATTACCAGGCCTGTTTGAATCCGTTTGAAGGCATCAACAAGGTTCAAAGCTATCTTTAAATATCACCTACAATTACAACAGCTAATAAATTCTAAATGAGGCCAGTTGTTCCTATTTGGGTTGAGATCATTGATTGGAATATCTGCTTTCATCAAACTGTTCAACTCTGATCCAATACAGCTTGAACTGAAGATAATGTTAAAAAAAATAGCCAAATGTATGTGGAAATTTCCATTGAAATACAAAAAAAAAAAACACACACATATAAACAAAGTTAATATAACATGATAGGCATTGTTCAAAGTTAAAGACATACAAATGATATACAACCAAATCAAGTATATTTATAAAAGCAGGGCAGTGTTTCACTAAGTCATCCTTAAAAGTTATGGATATCATTAAGAAAGACTGGACTTCGTTGTTGAGTGTTATACATGTACTCATACAATTTTCAACTATTGAGCATGAGAAGTAAAACCATTCATTCTTGAATTTGTTTAGAACATCCTGAAACAACGTCGCAATGGTCATCAGGATATATAATTAACATTCCATCATTAACATACCATTCACCTTTTAAATATTTAGATAAAAATAACTACAGAAAAAAAATCTTTAGTGATTCTAGGAATCAAACAACAACAACTTCTTGATCTTCATGAGAGTTTAGCAGTCACAGAAAGATGGCAAGGTCTGAGGCAATGATAGCACTCTCTGAGATAACCAAACACTTTCTTTTCACAAAACATATGAAATATATTCGACAGTCTGTTAGGGATCAACAAAATTGTTTGCTCTCTGTTTTTTATGTGTCAAATAATATAATACTGTTAATGTGGGCAAGTCAATTGAATATAGAAGATACCCTGATATGAATACAAAACGTGTGTGTTCTACAACTGGCTTGGTTTCAGTGTCATGGATACCAACCACAGACCTGGCTTGGTTTCAGTGTTATGGATATCAACCACAGAAGTACAATTCTTATTAGCAAAGTTGACTTTAGTATAAATGCCTTGATACATGCTTTTATCACTTGGTGCAGTCTGATTCTTTAATCTCATTGGTCATTTTGTGATTTTAACCAAGTAATGTGGTACCGTATCACTTGAAAACTACAAGACGCGCACATTTCAGAGCATGTGTGACATCTGACCACGCACATACAAGAGCACATCAGTACCACTCTACACATTAAGAGATAAAATCGTCGCACCCTGCTTGTTCTAACATAATACCGGAAATATCACCGTTCTGGTTCCATATTTTATTCTGCCTGCGGCCTCATGAAATATGGAACCAGAAGGGTGATATTTCCTGCATTATGTGAACAAGCAAGGGAGTAACTAATATTTTCATACATGATTATTGACAAGGGCCCAGCAAGAAGAACAGGACCAAGGCTTCTCTGTTTCAGAAATCTACCAACCCAAGTCCTCATTCCTCACAATTTTAAATCATCTAATACTTGATATGGGGGTATCAAGATAACTAGACATCAGTGAACAATCTTGAACACAACAGTTCAGTTATGCATCATGAATAACTCAACAGAAAACTTTTTATCACTTGGCAAGAGATATCGATGACTATAGTGTTCAAGAATTATTGCTTGTTGGAAAATAGTCAAATCTGTCTTAGCGGCCAACTGTTTATAGTGATCACTTTTCTATAGTGGCCACCAAATTTACTTCCCTCCAGATGAAAATGTTATACAACCTGTCTATAGAAGTCACCTGTCCACAGTAGCTAGTGTTTCTGTTTCCCTTGGGTGGTCACTATAGACAGGCTTGACTGTAAATATGGTCAATTAACTCATATAATTTTGAGCACTTTGTTCTCTGGCAAATGCTAGCAAATTATAAATTCTGTCATAGGAAATGCGTGATTGCACAAAAAAACCCGTTGACTTTCAAACCAGGTACTGATATATCAACATTTTTCCATACCCCTACATGTATTTCATGGGTAATTCGTAAATTAAGTTGACAGCTATGGTATCACAGTGACAATTTGGTTAGGAGGCTTGGGGGGTGTTGTTCAAAAGTTGCAATCGTTCTTAAGTTGCAGTTGATCGGAACATACCAATAAAAAAAAATTGTTATATGCGTGTCTTGTCAAATGCGCATACTGTGCGTGAATGAAAATGCGCGTAACAATTTGCAAAGTTGCAGTTGATTTGCAGTTGATTTTGAACAACACCCCCTTGGTGATACAATGAACCATCCATGTTGGAATGATTGCCAAAGATATAAATTCATTCGGCCAGAAACTCACCCATATTGTGCTGCACTTATCCCAGGACAGGTGAATGGGTACTCGGCAGGAATATTTAATGCTTGACATTCTTTGGCGCTGGGATGGTGACAGCAAAATCCAGGGGCGGTATTCTGGTATCTTATCTCAGTGTCTTATCTTTTGTCTTATCTCGATGAGATATGACAGTGGTAGGACAATTTTAAATCTATATTCTGAAAACTTTCTTTTCTTTGTCTTATCTCAAACAACCAATTAAAAATTTATCCAATTAATTCCATTCCCCTCTAAAACTCATTGACCAATGAAAAGCTTAGCTGAAACCCCTGCGCAGCACAGTTTCAATACGCTGAAACACTTCGCATACTGCGCGCTAGCTAATTAATTGTCCTAATTATCACATGTTTGTTTTGAGCACATGTTAAACAAAATCACCCCGTTGGATCAAGTCGATTCATAAAAATTAAAACAAAAGAACTTTTTGAAAGTCTGTATTGGTCTTTCATAATCAGACATTCGTTTTTTCACATGATCTATTTCCTAATAACGTTTAATGCAATAAAAATAATAAAAACAGAAACAAAAAAAAAAGCAATAAAAACAGCTAGGAGGTGTCCTAAATCTCTATGCGAAATAATACGTTAGATGAGATCAGACAAAAGATAAGACACTTTTCATAATACCAATTATCTCATCTTTCTTGTGCGCAACATGTTGCGCGCAGGAGAGATAAGACAAAAGTTAGGATACCGAGATATACAGCTTCCAAAATACCGATCAGGAGAAAAGATAGTATTTTGAGATAAGACACCTACCAGAATACCGCCCAAGGGTAATAATAATGCAAAAGTAGCCCTGACCAGTCTGCAGAGTAGAAAGGTGTGCTCTATAAATTACTTGTATTGTTATCATTCTTATCATCAAGGACAAAGCTGGATTAAAAAAGATTCACTCTCACTTCATGTGTTGAACTTCAGCCTGTCAACCAAGAGGGTGCATTCACAAACCCATTCACTAACAATGGGTCATGATATTTCACGAATAATGTGAATAAGTTAATTCTCTGTTTTACAGGGGTTTGAGAGCATGTGTGAGAAAAAAATCTGAAAAATTTGAAAGAAGTTACAAAAAAAATATGAAATGCTAAAAAACATTACTCTCTTCAATGAATTTGCATTGAAAACACATGCTAAAGAGACATTTGTCGGTGCAAAAAAAAATCTGAATTCAGATTAAAATCTAAACTCGCACACCCCCAGTTTTACTACATCCTGAGTCTATTTCTAAACACAGCAGTGCCTGCTTATCTCCATGCCAAGATAGGATTTATGTGACAGCTTAACAACAAATGGTTGCCAAAGAATACTGGAAAGGAGCTGGCCAAGAAGTTAAATTTGAGAATTTCTGAAGGACCCGCAATTGCTGATAAAGTCCAGAAAATCACACTTGAGCAATGTGGAGCTAAAGAAACTCATGCTAACAAGTATACGTATTTTGGAAGGATAACAACAAAAAGGTTGATGAACTACTGTAACAGACCATTATGGTTGTAAAGAGCACTGAGATAACAAACTCTTTGACATGGTAATATTTCAGGCCTAAGCTCTATGTATTTTCTTGTATTTTAGCCTTGATATAACAAGGTTTCAATATAAATAGGTAATTTCTCTTGTTGTAAGGACCTCATCATAATCAGGTTCAACTGTATTATAGTAGTCCCCACCCTAAGCCTTTCACATATACATACAGTGTAGCTGAAAAAAATATACATGACATAGTAGTTAGCACACATATAAACATGATTGAATGTCCTTCAAATCCATACCAAGGTCCTTTCACAAATGGCCAACATATTCCTGTAAGTGCTGTGGAATCGGTAGTAGTGAGACGGACGCTGACGGCTTGGCCAACTTTGGAAAGCTGATACTTCTTCTTATTGCCACTCGACACAGATCAGCCAATGAACGAGGAGTTTCTGAAATAAAATAAATGGTTTAGAATAAAGACGAATGAATTTCAACTTAATATCAATCATCACTGTGTACCTAAATGAAAATGGATTATTGAAAAAAAATTGGATTGTCCCACAAAATATATAATTCATGTCTCATTAAATGGCAGTATCTTTGTATGAAAGAAATTATTGTGTATCCGTAAACTGTTTTTCAATTCTGACAAGCATAATACTATATGATAGAGGGCCCTCAGCANACGGTCAGAAAACAATACCCGATAACAAACGAACCACAGGTGAAAAAAGTTCAAACATCTGAATTACCTAGAAAATATTGTTTTGTCTTGAGAATTTGGTGGGTAATATTAAAAAAAATTGAGCATGCTTTTGACAAACATTTTAGTTTGCTGAACAAAAATATGAGTTCTTACAAATTTTGTAGTGGTATATGACTTGTATTTTGTTTAGCCCCAATGATGTTTAATGAGTAGTGTTTGTTTTGAACAGTTGCACCAGAAACATCTGATAAATTTTTGAGAGACTTGCTGGGCCTGCTATTAATCTTGACAATTCAAAATATTCCTAATTTATTGCAGTACTTTTTCATATATATTTTTTTTCATTGTATTCATAGCAAGTGGAAGAATTGGTGGCAATATTTTTAACAATGTACATGTACGTTGTATAAAATATAACTACATAATCAACATGGAAAGTTGGAAACAATTAATCTATAATGAAATGAAGCTTTTGCATATGTATAAAACTGAAAAGAAAATGTGTCTAGTGCCTTAAGAACAAGGTAAATCAAATGAATATTGAAGGTTGGTAACGTCACGGGCCTATAACATCAAAGAGATGTTATAAATTGAAAATCAATTGTATCTCTATGGTACACATTTTGCCATAGACTTATGATAAATATTCATAGCTGCCAACATGAGACAGTGGAAAATAGTAATAATCCTCCCACAAATTAGTAATCTTCACATTTCATGCATTGAAATGTATGGTAATTGTGTTGTCAAAATTAGTAATCTCTTGTGAATTTTACACAAAACATTACAAATTTACGCCAAAAATTAGTAATAATTACTAGAAATTAGTAACAGTTGGCAGGTATGAATATTCATTGTATACAAAATATAGAACATTTACATGCATTGCAAAGTTACACCCAAAGTCGTATTTCATTTTGTACCAAACCTATTAAAGGCCCATACATTATGAAAGCTGCAAGTTTAGGTAAAAAAGTCTCTCATTGATACTGGAAAGCGTTCTCAGAATTGGATAAAAATAAATGACTCCCACAGAGGAGGAGAAAATGGAATGAAAATTTTGTTTTTACTTACCAACTAAAGAACTAAGTGCATCGATAACATGTTCATTTGTTGGATGTTTATCACTGTAAGTCCACCAAATCTTGGCCACTTCCTCAAAAGTACTTTCATGCCATTCTAGACTCTCAAAGTCTATTGTGTCAAAATTTATATTGAATCCAGCACGTAATACAAGTTCAAAGCATTCCGGAGACTGCTGCCAAACAGCCAGTTCCGCTGTTGGAAAATAGAAGTTTCTAAGTGTCGGGCATGATTGCATTTCAGCACAGTGCGTGAGAAGAATGTCCAAAAGTTTGCTGCTTTTCAGGAAGGCGTTGTAGATAGGGCATCTATCAAGTGGGATGGCGAGGGGGCGATTGCGGTAGAGCGGTGATGCACCTTTTGAGAGTAGATACTTTGCTAGTTCAAGATTCACCTTATCAATACAGGTGAGGATAGGGAGTGCATCATATGATGATCTGAACTCCTCAAGTTCCTTATCTGGTAGTTTGACACCCATGTCAGCATCATAGCCGGCATCAATGAGAGCCTTGACGCACTCTAGATTCCCCTTCCGTACGGCCAGACGCATTGCATGGTTTCTGGATGTCAGTTCTTTGTTATCACCACATTTTTCTAGGATGAGTTTTAAAGATCTATATGAAAAAGAAGAGAAATATTTGTTAGCTAGAATTGATTATTAAGAGCAATTTTGTATGGTAACTCCTGTATTAATACATACTACTAATTTGTTGTTGGTCTTTGGCAATGGCATGAATGCCCTGACCAATGAAATGGTTAAATTGTGCTTATACTTTTTAATGAACTCCTGTATCAAATCAATTTATGATATCATAATTATTTATTAATGTCCCAAACGTGGGCATGCCTGTTTTCAAAATTTTAAAACATTACATTTCGGACATCCATGATTGCATGAGCAGGCAACAGAAATATACTGTATATTACATACAGAGTTCAAACAATTTGAAGTAATCTATAGCAATATTTTGTTGGTAGCAAGGTTGAGATGAGCAAATAAAAATTGAGTGGGGTTGAAATAGGCAAGGAATTAACAACATTAAATCCAAGAAGAACATTTTGATTCATGAATTCAAATTGAGAGCCAGTCTTCTTTGAATTTTGCTGCAATACATCCCCCTTAAATTCAAAACACTGAGAGAGGGCAGAATCCCAAAAGATTCCATACGGGAAGGCAATAGATCTGCAGAATGTTGGAAATCATTAAATGGTTGACTCAATGGTTAAAAAATTGCTCTTACTCTGTGCTTTCATCTTCTGCAGCAATGTCAAGGGCAGAGAGGGGTTCTTTCATGGATGACATTGGGTGCTTGTAGAGGGCCATGGGTGTAGCTCCGAGGTCTAGCAATCTTCTTACAGCGTAAACATTATCCTCCCTTGTAGCTACAAGTAATGGTGTCAGTCCAACCAACGAGGTGAAGTTTACATCGGCTCCTGGATATGAAATATAGTTGGTGGTGTATTTACATCAATTATGGGAATTCTTTAGGCCTGTAGATGAAAATATATTTTAACACAGGTACTCTAATTCAGCAGTTCATGGAAAATTATTGTTTCTTGTTTCTATGCTTTCAAACTTTTACATTCATCTTGCATATGGCAAAGAGATCTAAGAGTGAACCTTAACATTAATCTAAGCCTGAATTGTTACTGACTGCTGATCAATGTAAAGAATAAATGGGGGCAAAGGACGATTAACCCCCTACACCTTACAAATAGCATCAAAATATACCTTGCAAAATGTATTGCTGAGGCTTTTTTTCAGGAGGAAATGTATAAAGAGTCCCTGTGTTTAACAAAAAAGAGTATTTTTTCAACCATGCTACTGATGAATATGGATGTTTAAAATATCGCTAAATAAATCTAAAATTTGTTTTTCTCGTCAACAACTGGAAAGAAGTGAAAGCTATATTTGCTTGTTGTGCTTGGTGTGAATTGGGAAATGTTTTTCATGAATGTTGCCTCCCTATTTTTAAATCATGGATACAAGCCTAAGAACATGAAAGAATGTGATCTACCTTTGTCCAGAAGGATATCTAGGATGGCTTCATTTTGCGGTCTTGCAACTCGGAGTATCTCATCCAGATGGGGTGGGGGCGTCATGTATCGTAACATGTCTTTATGAGGTCCAAACTGAGCTGCCTTGAAGAGTGCAGTGAAGCCACTTTTGTTCACAAAGTCAACAGGAACATACTCCAGCAACTTGTTGACGCAATCAATGTGGCAGTTCTGTACAGCTTAGGGAAGAAGAGATAAAATAACATTACTGGAACTGTGCCCACCTGCCTTTATGATGTTCTTGTTCTTGAATTTAAAATCATATTTCAACTACTTCATACTATCTAACTTATATTCGTAAGGTCAGCCTTATATAAGGATATTTTTCCTTCCTGGTCTGCAGCCTTACTCATGCAATGTGTAGTTTCTTATCTTTTGTAACTTTATGAATCTGTTTGATGTCCCTTTTAATGTTATGCATTGTTATTTTTATTGCTGAGTAAAACTAAACTATTGAACTAAAGTACAGTGAATTCAAGTATTTTATTCCACGTTTATCTAAGAAATGGCTTGTCATCGATTCAAACAAAGTACAAGACAATGCAATTAAATCATACAGGTTGGCAAACATACCATTGTGCATCAGGGATACAAAATGTAGTACCTATTGTAGCTATGAACAATAAATCCATGAAAACAGATTTGGTTGCATTCTGAAACTATCACAAAAGGGAATCAATGACCAATTTTGGTCTGTGAAATTCAAGTGCATTGCAGAACCATACATCACCTACACAGCCATGTACTGTACATGGAGATATATTGGCATGAAATATGTTCACAAACCAACTAGCAATTCACTTTTGTAAAGTTTGAATCCTTAGCAAAAAAAATCCTGGAAGTTAATACTCCTGAATCGACTGGCTGTATCTAGTTTTGGCATTGTATTATCATATGGCTGTCTGAGAAGACATGATACATAATGGTAATCTTAATAAATACAGACATCCTAGCTTTGTTAGCTTTGTATGGAAATTGTGAGATATTGACAATTATATTCTATATGGGATTTTTAAGCCGTACAATATTAAGCCATATTGTACGGCTTCAATTTTACGCTTTCGCAAAGCAGTGACCAGCCTTCTGGTATATGTAAAGATAATAATAATTATATTGGATGGCTTCATTTCATGAAATACCGGGAATATTGCACTCGTTAGGGCCAATATTGCACTCATCTTCGATTCGTGCAATATTGCCCTAACTCGTGCAATATTCCCTGGTTTTCCATTTATTGCCATCCAATATTATATAAGTATACATCAGAGCCATTCAGACAAATAGTACATTCAAACCTGTCTATAGTGGCCACCCAAGGAAAACAGAAAAAGTGCCCACTGACGACAGAAGACCTCTAAAGACAGGTTCTATAACGCACATTTTCATGAGGCGGGAACCAATTAAGGTTGCCACTATAGACAGGTGGCTGCTATGACAGGTTGGACTGTATTTTACTAATTCCTGAAAGTAATCAGGTCCTACCTAAGTACGTGGGATAATATTTGATAAAACAATTTGAGCATTAAACACAGGAAATATGTGTCAAAATATTTAGCTGAATGCCATATAACAGCATTGCTGTTGAAGAAAAATAAAGAGAGATTCAAAAACTCCAAAGGATCTAAATAAACATGAACAACTATCAACTTATTTGCCCACAAAATCCCCTTACACTTTTCTTCACAGTTGGGAATTTCAACTTCCTCACGAGCTCCTCAATCTTTTGTGCTTACCACCAAAGAGCGGAGACATGTCAAAATATTCATCTCCTTTGTTCGGGTCTGCTCCTGCCTTCAGCAAATTGGCAACCATCTGAGTGTGTCCTCTGAATGCAGCCATGTACAGCAGTGTCTCTCCCTCATGGTTTGGCTGGTCAAGTACTGAAATAGAGGTGAATAGTAATGGGGCAAAATATCATATTATCAGGGAAACATCATATCATGATATATTAAAACTGTTGGGAACACAATACTCATTCATAAGAGACTTGTATAAAGGAATTATGATTATGCTTGCAGTCTTTGGTTTGCCAGTGACTATTTGCATTCAACCAGGTTATAGATGGATCCAAATCATATCACACACCTTTCACAGCCAAATGTAGAATGACCTTTATAGTCAAAATATTAACCACAGAAATTATTTTGATTTACTCTAATCTATATTTGAAATAATGATTATTTCCTAAATAAAAAACTACAGAAATACACAAATTTGTTATGCTATACCTTCTTTGGATAGCTTCTCCATGTACTCTGCGGCAGTCTGATGGTGTCCTGTCAGCGCAGCGTTGTGTACCATGGTCCAAGCTTCTATGACATCACACTCATACCCTTTCATTCCCCATGGAACATACTTGTTGGGGTGCTCTTTCTCATACGGGAGCTGAACATCTCCGCTATCGCTAGACCCATCAGAGCTTGATCCGGATCGATCATCGTCGGGGACCTCGTCGAGATAAGGCAGGTTATTTCTGACTAAATATGGATCATCCGCATTTGCTTCAGCGAGCGGATCAATATCAAAGTCAGACATTCTGCCGGTTTGGTGTCCTCTAGTATGACCCCAGTGCTCATAAAGCAGTTGGGGGGGGGGGGGCTTTCACACTTTGGAATCTGCAATAGAAGATAATGAAAATAGAATCACAATAAAAGATGGAAGGAGAAATCATTATTTCCTAGTTAATGAGATCAATAAACTTGACTTTATTCATAATTCACGAGATGGCCAAATCAAGCCTAAATCAGTAAATGTGGCGTAAATATTCATATTTGGGCCATATCGTGAAATAAGCCACCTCTCTATCGTATTCCCCCGCGCATCTCTTCAGCGTACAAAGTCTAACATATGTCGAAATGAATGAAAGTCTATGGAAGGGTGGACTATTGGCTTAATCATAGTTTTGGCCCCCAGCATTGACTTTGTCTTTGGCTTTGCACAGAACAATGACATGTATGAGTATGACCGGATCGAGTATAGCTTTATTCAGTGCACGCAGTGGGGACCTCAAATCTCAATCCCCCGCCACAGACTTGTGTGTAAAGAAATACGTGCACTCTCTGCGAGGGGGGGGGGGGAACTTACATATTTGAATGATACATGCCGTAAAAACCCATGAATGAATGAATGAATTTATTTAAAAACCAGACACATGGCGTATACAAAATAATATAGACATTTAACATGAATGGTTTAAGGCCCCTGAGGAAGCTAGGCTTGTGAGAGGGGCCATACACTTTACACAGAAATGCGGTTACAGTCTAATATAGTTGAATATAAATGATTATATACAGTTTAGCACACAGAAGCACATACACAAACACACCAGCACCCACAGACACACCACAGGTTGGCTAGAAATAATTTGGTCAATTTAGTATCAATAAACTTCCTCTACAATCTTTCTAAAAGCATGGCTTTACAAAGAATTTTAAACCTTGATATAGTTGCACAGTTTCTGATTTCTGGCGGTAGCTTAAAGTTATTCCATTCTTTAATACAGAAGGTTCGGAAAGAGTTCAGAGAAACTCGAGTTCTAACATTAACAAGAGGCTGTTGTAAGACTAAGAGATCTTTTTGACGAGTGTTATACATATGTGTCTGTGCATTTGCAGCAAATAGATCTTTAAGCAGACATATTTGAGGGCATAATTGGAGTTTAAACATAAAAATCTTTTTTTCTCTCTCTCTCTAAATTATTTGTAATAGTTCTTCGCAGCAGAGCCGCAGCACGCACGCAAAGGCGAAGTGGTCGGCCGGGCTGCTGCCCCGGCAGGGCCTGGGCGCGGCCGCACGAGCTGCCTAGTCGCATGGATGTTCTCAATGCAAATGGAACTTGTACACGTGAAAAGCAAAAAAACAAAGCTTCATAATTTCATATCCCTCAAGGTACTTCACGTACCTGTACCAAACTTCCGTTAATCCTCAGCAAAACACGGCTAAGCTAACTTTTGTAATAAGAGGATGGGTTGTTGATGATGGTCCCAGTCGGTCACGTCCAGCAAACGTAACTTGAACAGATATGAAAAGTGTGGCTATCTTCAATTCTTCGTACCACATTTATTCGCAGCAGAAAAATTGAACGTAGCTACCAGTGAAATTGTACCAAGGTGATGGTATGCTCTAGCTCTAGAACAGGACTACCCTAGAAGGAAAAACAACGGTGACCATTATCCCCCACCCCCAGACAAAACAAAAGCTACTTTTTAAATAGATCTTCAAACCTATGTTGTAATTTGAGTGGCAATACTCCTAACATGGGGCCAGTTTGATCCTTATTTACGCCTGGAAATTCTTTAAAATTATATTTTCTACGGAGTCATTTTGGATAACCTTCACAGGCTTCTTGATGAGTTCTTCTGTGATATCTTCATATATTTTTGTTGTAGCATTGAATAGTCAGAAATAGTCTACTACTACTTCTACTGCTATACTCATTCAACGCCTGTTCTTAATGAGGAGCACTTTCATGGGGTGGTGCTTTGATACTGGAAATTTGTTTGGTGCTCTTAATCCATGCAATACTAAAAATTCATGTAATAATTTTTGCAGGAATAAATAACATAAAAACCACTTCACGAATGTTTAATCTATTCAAGTGCACATGAACCCGTCTAGAGCTATATATTAAATAATTACAATAATAATCACGGCCCCCCCCCCCCCCAGGTTGACTGGTGTCCTATTGCTGCCCCATGTAAGCCAGTCGGCTAGCAGAGAGCTTTATAGCTGTGAATAGAATAACTAAAATACAGAAAGCTTTTCAATGCATGTTTCATATTTCTTAATGATGTTCAACAATTTCATGACGATATTCTATTAACTTTTATTATTATTATTTTGTTAACATCATATCGATAGTGCCATTTTCTGACCGACTTCTGCGATGCATGAGTTGGAGTAACTAAAATGAGCAATGACATCTGAAAAAAAATTAATAAAAGTGAAGACACCAAGTGGGGGGTAGGATGCGTAAAGAGATTTTTTGAAGAAAAAAAAAACAGATCATGTAAGTGGCGTTTTCTGAACACTTAACATATGTTTATTGGAGTAGCTAAAATGACATGACATCTGAAAAAAATATATAAGTCTTACAAGGGGTGCGAAGGGCATGAGGTAAGAGCCGGCGAGCGGGGAGGCCTGTGGGAGGAGGTATACTTTTCTGCGACGATAGGGAGATTTTTGAAAAACAGATCATGAAAGTGGTGTTTTCTGAATACAATTCTAGACTGGAGAGGCCTTACGGCCATAGCGTTCAAGGTGATGGATCAAAGAAACCGATCGCGGGAGAAGTGCAAAGGGGATGGCGGAGGGGGTCTGGGGTGGCCTCCATCAGAAAACTTACCATCATTTTGGGAATACAATTTTCTCGGTCGAGACACAATACATTTTGCCCAACAACTTGAAAAAAAGCATGAATATTAGAAACCAATATGGGAGAAATCAGAATAGCGAAAAAAAAACCTTTGAGTGTCAAAATTGAGGGAGGGGGATATGCTCCCTCCTGTGCCCCTTCTATTTATTGAATACGGCTTTGCTTCTGGCCGTTATTTTCAGGACAGATTAATATCAAAAGTAATTTTTAAAAACCGACCACTCAAAAGTGAGAAAATTTGAAAGTTTTATTTTACCGCTCGAATTGGGTTCTTTCTGTCATAGAATCTGCATATACACTGTATTATATATCTGCGAAACTGCAAAATTTCCGAAGGCGCCAGCTTGCTATGGCAATGATTAGATTTGATTTCCTGGCACCTGAGTATTTTTTTTGTATACTTAGAATGTGTTATTTATCAATGTCTTTTCATCTTACCCTCACCCTAATGGTATGCCCCATGCACCATATGGTTTATATATGAATCCTAATCGTGCATATCTCACCGCAGCTTATTTTATTTTTGTCATTTCATTTTTTTTTTCATTTTGGATATTGTATATTTATACATCAGAGACTACATGCGTACCTAGGATTTCACTACCAGGGACCTATACCAACTAAAAGTATTGCCCCCTCCAACCTAATCCTAGCTCAAATTCAGCGCCCTCAACAAATTTAGAACCTCCTCCCTTGTAAGAAATGACAAGCAAGCAAGCAAGCAAAAAAAGATCCCGCCCCTCGGCTCAAATTTGGTGTTCATCACCAATGTTAAAATGTGTCTAAAGTACAATTTGTGAGAATACGGATTGTAAGAAAAAAAAATCTTAAGCTCGAGATCTGTGCTCAACATTTTGCTCAACATCTGGGGCCAATAGCATTAAATTGTCTTATAGTATTCTTCTTGCTAAAACGTCTTAACTTTTCGTCCACCCTCTTATCATAAACATAAATGTCAGGTCTTTATTATGAAAGTGGCACAAAAATGTTAAGTCGTCTTTGCAAGAAGAGAGTTATGAATACCATTTCCTGCACTTGGACCCCGAGTTTCAAAGCCGTGCGATCGAGGTATACGACCACGGGCCGTTTTTCTAATTTTTTGTTGGAAAGGTTTTTTTTTCTCGCTCGCCTTGCTCGCTTGTAATATTGCTCTCACACTTTATGTTATGTGTCTATTATGATATCATTATAACTGCACAAAATGCTACTTGCAATATTTCTTTTCCCTGCATGCCTTCTTTCGCTTGCATTCGATTATAGGATTGTAGATTGTAATTGTAATTGTAACAATTTTATTCTCAGCTCTGTCCAATAATCTGACAATAAACTCAAATGATGTTAATTTTTTTTACATTATATTGTCATACCATAATATAAAAATACGGATGAATGAAGTAAAATAAACCGTTACGTTTATGTTCCTTTTCCTATAACCCTTTCATATACACATTGATTTAAAAAGTAGATAAAAGGCGCGACATTATGATGGCCTTTTTTGCATCAAATGTTATATTATGCCCTTATGCAAAGGAAGAATGGCTCCTGCGTATTACATCACCAAATAAAAATTAAAACTATATTTTTAGGAAATTGAGAAAAGGTGTACTTTTATGTACAAGATGTGTTGTTCTATTTCAGTGACCCCCCCCCCCCCCCCCCCCCCCCCCCCCCCTCTCTTACCGACCCAACTCCATCTTATTAGCTTACGAAAATGTAAACCCTGGGAACATATAAAACACACAATCACTCTCATCTTTAGGAATAAAGATCACCTCTTTCCACATCTTTAACCATCCAACTCCGCCCAGGCATCCATTTTCTTTACCCTACAAGAATGTTCAACTGGGATGTTGATAACATGTTATATGCACAATACCATGCACGCAAAATGTTTTGGAATAACTAGCCTTTCAGTCAACTGGTCAAGAGTATTCTTTTCATCGCATTTCTCAAGATTAAACTAGGGAGCTGACGAAAAAAAAATCCAGTTTCCCTGATCCAGCTACATTCTACCATTTTCTTACCTAACACGAATCAGGAGCTGGGATGTTGATAACGTAAGAACATGACTGGGCATCGCGTGTTTGGGAATAACGAACCTTCGAAGGTTTCCCGCATCTCTCATCAACCAACCACACTCCATATCTTATCACAGTACAATAATATAGAAGTGGGATGTCGATAACATGAAAACAT
>BQKZ01001206.1:99051-109574 GCA_036244855.1 Temnopleurus reevesii | reverse complement strand
TGTTTATCATTCATATAAGTTTTCAGCACAAGAATCAGATTTCATTGTCAAAATGGCCATACAAAGTGCTACTATGATTTGTTTCTCAAAAAGAATCGTAGGTTGGTCGTAAGGTCAGTCCTTGTAACTACTGAGTTGTTAAATTTCTCTCTCTCTTATACATTAGAGACTGGGTATGCCCAAGAAAAATATTGTATTGATCAAAAGCACAAAAATCAGAAGAACAATTCAAAGATATTTGAAGTAAATCTAACAATATATGTAAGAAGGTTACGACTATTTCAACGTATTAACTCAACCGTTGTTTGTCATGACAATTGGCAACGATGGGTCACGTGATGTGATGTATGTCTAGCACTTCTCTGCGAGCATTTTTTTTAACATTACATTTTTTTATGTTTTACATTTTTTAAATTCTTTTGTTTACCACAAAAAGATTTTTTTTCATTCGTGTGTATATACATATACATGGATACAGATACATTGATTTATTCAACCTTTAGAAATACTTAAAAACACACAAGCATTCATGGAGTAAAAGCGATTCTTAAAACGACAAGTTTACGTTAACTGATAGGAAGTGACGTGTTATGATGAATGCCGTACAGTAATTTATGAAAACTACCGTTCAATCATTATCATTGAAATAATCATAACTTTCTTATTTCTTGTTGGATTTATTTTATGGAGCAGACCTTGTCTTGAAAGACACCATTTAACATTGTTTTCGTTTAAAAATCTCAACTGCCAGATTCTAAATGCTATCTAAACGGTTGACGGTGCAAGCTCTGAAAATATTTGACTTCAAAATCAACGTTTATTAGTGCTTAAAAAAGTAAAATTGAAGATATCACCTATTCTGCACATCAGCACAAGCGATAGTAAATGCTTTATTCATCTAGAATTCTGGATAGTGCCTGTATAATTTCATTTTTGGCATTCTTTGTTATTTTTCATCAGTCTGCATGTAATAACACTTGTCATACATCTTGATTTGAGAATTTTTTGAAATAACAAAATCTTAATGTGTGACAATGTTTTTAAGTGTTGCTTATCTATAGATGAAAACAGAATTAGAACTTAACAATGTCATAATGCATGATAATAATGATATATTGCATTTGTGTTGAATCGTGTTGCTTCCGGGCTTCTATGTGACCGGGGCCTTACCATTTTCATTCAAAGCTAATCCGTAGGGTCCCAAGAGGCCGGAGTCGACGATGACGTGTCTATTCGTGCCGTTCAAGCTGCATCGTTCAATTTGATCTGGCGAGCCTCGTTCGCTCCAGAAAATAATCCTATATCAAAGGAAATTCAGAGAAATGTGTTAATAATTCCTCAAGAGTTTGTAAATATTTCAGATCTGTACAATCAGGGAATGGGTTCAATTCTCTCATTTTAGATTGCAGAGTATGTTAGACCCCGTTCAAACCTAGTTTCAGACTAGTTTCAAAAGCCGGTTCGGAAGGCCAGTTGTGTCCCCGTTCAGATTACAGACCCACGAATTTGATTTCAAGCCTGCTTCAAGCCTACTTCATGCAAAATGTCTTTGCTGTTTGATGATGGACAAACAGCTAGGTTCCAGCGTGCATATATTAATGTGTAAATGTCTTTGTTCCCGTATTGTTTGACATACTCAGGGTGAAATTTACAAATTAAGGCCGCTTTACGAGCCTATATTCAAACTACCGACTGAACTGGTTCGACCCGGTCATGAAAATCTACCTCGATCGCAAACTGGACTTCCAATCCAATTTGGAAGTCCACTTTCGTGACCGCTTATCCTGTTCGGCATGCCGTTTAACTAGTTTCTTGTTCAACTGGCCATGGTTTACGTTAAAGTGAAGAAAATTGTCAAAAGTTAAGATCAACAATATACATTAATTGACACCCTTTATGCCCACGCAGTAATGTTTGATTAGATTGAAATGCATTTTAAATTCAAATTGAATTAAAATATAAAATGCCTCTTCTCGTGCACCATCCTAAAGGGGAATCAACTCCTGGAATTATCGTTCTCTCGTTGAATGAAGGAAGATCAGATGAACAAACTCTGAAAATTTAAGCCAAATCGGGCAACCCATTCAAAAGTTGTGTATTTTCAAAGTCACAGAGATGACGATCCCTACAGCTCATAGGGATTCGTGCGATCGGCAAATTCGACGGAATCTGTGACGTCATGTCAGACAACTCTTCATTAACCCTGTGTGCAGAATTTCACATTTTCCCCTTTTTTCGAAAAAGTCAACAACATTTCAATTTCCGGTTGGGGGTATTGCATTTTCGTATTGATTCAGCATGTAATTTGAGACGAATGATGTTATATCCTTACTCTAAATTTCACATTAACCCATTTTTTTAAATTCTATGTACAAAGTGAATGAGGAGTTGTCCGACATGATGTCACAGATTCCGTCAGTTTTGTCGGTCGCAAGAATCATGATGAGCGGCAGTGATCGTCAAATCTCTGTGACTTTGAAAATCTGTAACTTTTGAATGGGTTGTCCGATTTTGCTCAGTTGTTTACAGTTTGCTCATCTGATTTTAATTCATTCAATGAGAGCACGATAATTCCATGGTTTGGTTCCCCTTTATTAATATATGTTTTTTAAATATTCACCCTTCCTCTTTCTGGATGACGATACCCCATGGGTTGCTGACATCAGAGCTTGCGAGAACCTCCTGTGAAGATCCGTCAAGGTTAGCCGATACAATGCGGTTGTTATAATACTCAGTCCAAAACACCTTCCCACGGCTTGTATCCAAGGCAACATCCGTGGACACTGTAATGACAAAACAATATTAGAATGGAGGAATCTATTTCTTAGGGGGTGTTGTTCAAAAGTTGCAATTGATCGCAATTTGCAGTTGATCGGAACGCGCCAATCAAAATCATTGCTTCATGCGCGACTTATTAAATGCGCATACCGTGCGCGAATAAAAATGTGCATTTCAATTTGCAAAGTTGCAGTTCATTTGCAGTTGATTTTGAACAACATCCCATTAGTCCAACGCAAAGTATTGCATCAAATTGATGATAGAATAATTGGGTTCTGGAACAAAATGTTGTCCAATTCAAAATTTACGTTGCAGACTTGAGTAAACAGAATATCATGGGTAAGTTTGTTTCATCCAATGATCTCCTGAATGGTCGAAGGTAAAATATATTGTATTTACCCATTTTAATGGACATTTTCCTTTTTATGACACTGTATATTAGATTTTTCTGATTTATCTTTTCAATATGCATTTATATCCACCACCCTTTTCATCCCTTTTTATTTCATAGAAGTGAAAAATCAAGAAATGTCATTTTTGTTTGGAAAGCCCCTCAAAAAACGGCCCGCGGGAGTCCGGTTGGGTTGGGATATCGATCCATCAATCCTTATGACGTCATATATAGACATTGCTGAGCGAGAACTGGCGTTTGCGTGTGTCACTCTATGCATTTATGATGTTGTCTGGCGCCAATTATACCCGCGATTTGAAACTTTTGTGTTGATATACGGAATATTGCAAATTTTTCAGAAGTTGAGGAAGACAGTTTTATTAAAGTCCTAACTCGGATTTCGAGGACGATATTGAACAAGAAGGAGAAATATTGTGGAAACAACCCTATATGTTTGAGTCCGTGGTGTCGGGATTGTTTTCATGCAGGACTGCATATGACGTTACAGACCTTGGTTGGTTGATTTTGTAGAATGATGGCGCTCTTCAATATTGGGAGATTATTTGCGCCTGTCATATGGGTATTTAGACTCGGGCTTTGATCGCCCGAAAGCATCATTGCAGTGAATAGTTACTATGAGAGACAACTTATTAATGTCCCACCACCAATATTAAGATTCGCATATCTACATAACTCTTCATCCAACAGGACAGTAGCAATGAACAAACTCATCAGTTGCCTTCACGATGTAAAAGCCTGGTCATCTCAAAACTGTCTTTGTCTCAACGAATCAAAATCTTAAATGATTCATATTACTTCCAAATTTCGCAACTCGAATCCCCTTCCAAATCTTGTTATGAGTAATGGGTCACTCAGTTCTAGTGGTTCTATGCGTGACCTGGGCTTAACTATTGACAGCAATCTCACTTTTAAACAGCACATAAGGAACATTTGTAAGTCGGCCTCCTTTGGTATATACAAGATCAGTAAAATCAGGAGGCTACTGGACCGACCCACAACTTCAAAATTAGTCCATGCTTTTGTTTCATCCCATATCGACTTCTCTTTCTGGCATCCATCAGTCACATCTAGTCCCACTCCAAAGGGTACAGAATAGCGCTGCTCGTCTTGTGACTCTCTCACGTAAATCAGAGCACATAACCCCAATATTGAAATCACTACACTGGCTCCCAATTCACCATCGCATAGCATTCAAAATTCTTCTTCTGTGCTACAAAGCTATTAATGGCTTAGCCCCCTTCTACCTTTCAAATCTCATTTCCTTACGTTCACGTGCTTCGTCTCGAACTCTTCGTTCATCTTCAACACTTCAGTTATATTAGCACTTGGACCGCGTACCCATACTCATTATGGTGACCGCGCCTTTTCAGTTATCGCCCCCACTCTCTGGAACGAACAGCCCGTATCTATTCATCGTGCCCCCTCTGTATCACAATTCAAATCTTTGCTCAAAACCTATTTCTTTAAACAGTAAAATGTTGTTGTGGGTCGGTCAGTGGAGGTGCATACTATATTTACATTAATTTAATTGATCGCCTCTGTTTCTGTTTATTTGTTTTGTTAATTTTTATGTTACCTGTGTATTATTCCTCCTCTTTTTCTTCACTTAATTTACCGGTTAATAATCTTCCCGTAATCAGAATACTGTGCGCTTAGAAACATCCGTATTAAGCGTCTAATAAATGTTATGTATTATTTTATTATTATTATCATCGCGATTTGTAGCAGAAATGATAAAAGGATTGAATATGCCAGATGATATCAATGGCGTCGTACATGAAATAGAAAACAGCTCGAATAAAATGGCATAGCTATATTATTATTTTTAAAGCCTAGATTTCTATTTTAAACTCTTTTTTTTTTTTTTATATTTTATCATTTTGCGGATAATCAATGGATCTGAGCCCAACAAATTCTTCAGATTCAGGCTCTTTAATTTTGTATTTATTTTAATTGTGATCTATAAACATCATATTTGTTACATTCTAAAAGGAAGTGTTTTATTGTTTCAGGTTCTCCACAACCTTCTCAGAGTCCGTTTTCGGGTTGATTGATCTGATAGGCCTACATATAAACGTTTAATCTACACTTCCCGACTCTGAATTGTTTAATAAAGAAGTCCGCACGTCGAGCTAATCCATTAATATGAAGTGATTTATTTACATTTCTATGTATGGAATGTAAAAATCTACCGTGGTTTTCTGGAGTATTCCATTCTATTTGCCACAATTGTTTGAAACCATTTAAAAGAGTTGCGTTTGCTTCATTTCTAGTACGTGAAATAACATGTCTAAGTCCTTTTTCAAAAAGGCTCTTTTTTTGCAGCTTGATCTGCGATTTCCTTTCCAAAAATGCCACAGTGCGATGTGATCCACTGAAACACTACACCCAAATTTGGCCTAACTATTAATAGAAGAGTCGATAACTTTTTCCCCAAGGGAGCCGAGGTGGCATCAATCGGATTTTTAATAAGTACCCCTGATCTATCAATTTCTTTAAAAAAAAAAACATTGTGTCAACAGGGAAATGCTACGCCATGCTGGGTTCTCGTCTCCACTTTACTTTTAAGAATCAAAGGGCACGGTCTAATAATGAATGAATTGTGTACTTTCTTTGGTGAGTTTATTATATTTATCCTTGATACATTTTTCGAAGGGTAATATGCCAAACATCCACATTTGTTAATGTCTGGCTATAGGAAATCACTTACATTCATCATAACCATAATTGATCCTGAATTTGTTCGTTCCATCAAGGTTGCTTTTCCATACAGAACCATACGAATTTGAATATTCAGTCCAGTAAACAGTGTTAGTACTCGGGTCATAATCGATGCCTCGTGGACCAACGACAGAACCAAGCGGCAGAGGACTAAAGGAAAGTGCTCCAAGGTCACTACCAGAAAAATCAGCCCTGAGGATCTGGTCTCCTTCGCGATCAGCGACAAGAAACATTCCCTCACCTGCAAATGATAAAAAGCTAAATGATAAATCCTCACTAATTTTACTAATCGGCCTTCTGGCGAGGAGTGGGTGCACGAACTAGTTGTAGCAATTAAATTGAAGTTAATGATATTGAAATAACATAAATTTACGTGGTATGCCATTGTACTTTACGCTATGTCGGGGTGTCTATTTGTTCAAGCAGCAGCACCGGTAGTTATCATAAAACGCTGTCGAAATACCAGAAACCAGTCGGGCGGTGTTTCACCAAATTGTTCTTGAAGTTATGCATGACTAAAAGAAAGACAGGTGTACGAGTGTAACGAGTGTCATACAAGTCGTGCTTAAAGTCGTTCTTAAAGTCTAAATCGTAACTTGATGAAACACTGCACAGAAACATAAAACAAGACCAGGTCGGTTTTTCACCAAGTTACAACAGGCCTTAAGAACGACTGGTAACCAGTTCATGCGCTGAATAATCGAGAATCTTACGCATAGTACACTGGTTAACGTACTCCAGTCTTTCTTAAAGTCGTGCGTAACTTTAAACCATAAACTGCTGCAGGCCACATTTGTGGCCCGAGAACTTGAAACTGCCATACCAAAAATCTGTGTGCATGGCAAAATCATACAGAACTATTGTGCATTCATGGAAATGTTTACAAGAAACAGTGCCATCCATAACTATCCTACACGACAGTCCCGTTCCTTCCATCTTCCTCGCACACGCACAGTTCTCGCACAAAAAGCTATCTCATTCTACGGCCCAAAATACTGGAATTCACTAAGTAGCAACATTATAAATTCAATAAGTTTTAACACCTTCAAATTTAAGCTAAAAAAACACCTTTTATCTTCATATAATTTGTAAATTTAGCGGCTTGCACCAACCACCTTCTCTCTTTTGCACATGTATTCTGTATCCCTTCACTCTCTCTCTCTCTCTCTCTCTCTCTCTCTCTCTCTTCTTCACCTCACTCTTTCCCTACAATTAGACATGAGATAAACATGATATTATATTTTTTGTACTATATAAAATGAAAGAAATAAGAATATATTTAAGTTTAATGTTATTTTGAGGTATCCATACCCAAACAAGCTAAGCTTTTCTTTGGATGCCTCTGTTTTTCCTCATTATAATTTCAAATGCAACGTGTTTATATATTTGTACCATTTGTCATAATATTTAATATTTGTTATTTCATCTTACTCTTATATTTTTTCTTTTATATCCATGTAAGTTTTTGTTAAATTGTAATTGTTATGATTTGAGTGAAAAATAAAAAAATATCTGAATCTGAATCTGAATCTGCATGAACCTCTTTCTGAAACATTCATTTGATATCAGTGGTGAACAGTCATTCATGACTCTGGGCTGAAAAGAATTCTTCCAAACTTCAGTAGCACTGTACAATGAACTGATATGTTCAGGCCTGTGTTGAATTCTTTCTTAGCTCATTATTGATACACACAGAGCTGTAGTACACGTTTTTAATTTTCACTTTGATTGATTTCTAATTACATATTTAAAGCATTGTTTTTTGAGAGATCATTCAATAAAACTCTGCATCAACTTTTCCAAGAAAATTTTACATTATTTGAATGTAAGTTGTGTAAATTCTAGCAAATATACCACGGACATTTATAACATAAATAAAGGTCAAGTAACCTATGTTTTGTTTGCGATTCATTGCATCAAGAACTGGTACTAGTCTTGCGGAAAGTTGTTCTTAAAGGCGGGGCGACATGACGTTCAGGGCGTGGCTAACTGGCCGCTGCCATTTTGATTACGAAGACAGGCGAACAGAAAAATCACGGCATTTTCAATCTGGAATAGCCAGCAAGTAAGATATATTTCGCTAGCTCGCATCTCATCAATCGCATTCGTATGCGTTTCGCACATTTTTTTAAAGAAAAATCGAAACTATAGAGAGGAGGAATCAAAGTTACGTACATGCGACGACATCATGGATCGAAAATTCGGACAAAGTTTCCTGAGTGTCTGAGCTTGGCAAGGTGCGTAAGCAAGGAAATGTTCAAAAATTATTTTTGCCAATACACAACAAGCCGTCCGTGTGCGCTCGCAACCGGAAGTCCTGTCGATCATGACGGGCTGACTTTAAAGTCTTTCATAACTCCAGGGCGGTGTTTCCCCAAGGTAAGAAAGACTATATGCACGACTGGTTTTATTTCTTGTGATGAATGGTCGAGAATGTTATACTCTTGTTAACATACTCCATCCTTTCTGGAAATCACATCTTATTTATGTAATCTCTTCAAACGAGATTTACCAGGTAGAGCTTTGAGATCAAGTAAAAAAGAAACTTTTGTTGTACCCTCCACTAAAACAAACAATTATGGCAACCGCGAGCTGTGGAAAAATTTACCATCTACCCTTATAGCTGCCGATTCTTTTGGACATTTCAAATCAAATTCAAATCCAAATGGTATTACGATATATTTCTGTAAATTTAAGAGTGTCTTTGGACAATAGATCCATATGTTCATGTCTTGAACATTGCGGACATGACAATAACATGCCATTTTAATTGCAATACAAAAGAGTATTCAATTGGCGTTTGACTTATTTTTACGAACATACTGTGTTGTATGGATAAAGCTCTTTGGGATTGTCCGACTTCGCTAAAATTATCACAGCTTGATCATCATACTTTTCTTCATTATAGCTCATGCGCGCACTGCGGGGGGGGGGGGGGATTAGGGTTCCAGAATCCCGGGTCAGAGGCTATACAGTGGCGCCAAATTTTAGGTAAAAAGGGAGCCAAATTGTCGAGGTTTTAGGTAATGACCTTTTTTCCTTGTCAGGCCTGGGGCCTGTAACATAAAAGATGCAATAGATCTTACAATAAATATTTATCGTAAGTCTATGGCAAAATGTGTACCAAAGAGATGCAATTAATTGCAAGATTAATTGCATCTCTTTTATGTTACAGGAACCTGCTCAGGCAGTCAAAATCGATATACTGAGAGGGGCGCCGAATAAGACCTGATGGCCTTTTTTGGTGGCTTTTGCTTGCTTGCTTGTCCTCCCTGCCCACAACACATCAATGTCATCTTTTCCAGCAAGGTGCTTCAATTAAGGCACTCACTGCTAAATTGACCAATAATGGTCACTTCCAACTGGTCCCCAATCATACCTGGGTAGAGTGCAGCACAAAGTAGATGGATTTCTTGCTAATGGAACTCAGCTCTTTTTATTTGGTGAAAATTTCAAAGTATAGTTTGACCAAACTTACCTTGAAGACTGGGGGCACATTGAAGGAGAACGTAGAGGAGACATGATAGCGAAAATCTTCTCGGTCCAATCATCTCTGAAAACTTGGCTAAGATCTCTTGGTATCAATAAATAGAGCCAGACGACGGTGAACCAAGTTTGATGGTTCGTAAAAACAGATGATTTCTGTTTAAATGTTCATCAAAATATTTTTGGAAGTATGGAAAATATGCTGCGCATTGGAGGCTGGCGAGGTTAGAACTGATTCGTTTTGAAGTCAGCGGCGGAATAAAGAAAGAACCAAGAAATTTGGTGATAATATAATCTTTTTTTTATTATTAAAGATTAGAGACGGACTAATTACGCATACAATGACTTGCTTAATCCATGTTCCATTTTGTTATCAATTACTAATTAGACAATATAATGCAAACAGAGTGTTGAACATTATTTTGATAACACTCATATACAGCTTTGAATTATTTACCAGGATGTTGTAACAGAAGCTAAGGTTCTCACAATATTCTTCATCGTTTTATTTGCTGAGGTATTATTAATTAATAAAACGTCTAATGCTGAAATCGGGATAATTAAGGGAGTACAACGCTTGGCCGAAGTTGGGTGGTAATAGTATATAGAAACTTTTATTTTACATCATATATTATTTGTATATACACGCATTAATGAAAGAATAACGAAAAACTACATTGTCACCTCTCCCCCTTAAAAAAAAGCCATATGAATGTATAGTCACGGGTTTTCCTGTATAAGAGATCTAGCTTGAATACACATTGATATGAAAATTAGATTAGTTTGCCAAATTATAGAAAGGTAGTCACTTTGAAGTTAAAAAATTCATAGTCAAAGACGGACTTTTTTTTAGGAAAGGTAAGTTTACATGTTCGTTTATCAATATCATGTTTTCCCACTGTCTGACAAATTCTTTTTATCCTGATTCAGAATGTTTACCCATCACTATGATCAGAAGGGACAAAGGATCTTTGACAACTTCATTCAAGCCCTGACAATAGCTGCATCAACACAAATAACTTCGCCATCCATTGTGTGGCATTGACATTTTCCGCACAATAGGCGGGTTTACTAATAGATGCAAATTTTATGCATACCTCTAACACAAAGGTTGTTCTTGACAACC
>BQKZ01001206.1:70692-81218 GCA_036244855.1 Temnopleurus reevesii | reverse complement strand
ACATTTTGCGAAGAACTATTTGACATTATGGAGTCTTATGGATGTCAGTCACCTCACAATCCATAATTTCAACTAGAACTTCTCAGTACATGGTATAATTTTGATTACTGAGCAGACATACCTGATCGTAATCACCAATGAAAGTAAATGCATCGATCCGGAATCCCTTGAACGTCGGAGCAAGTCCACTATAGATGTAGGTTGTGTCATCTTCCGCGCAGCTACACATAGAACAAAGATTAAAGACATTGTACAACAATGTTTTCGTTTAAAAAGTTCTTATCTGCCTGGGACCGATTGCACAAAATGGTATTTAGCTATCCTATTCATGCTAAGGCGTCTTAGGTTCTTGTGTCACCCTCTTAACATAGCCGTATCAACGCTAATTTCTATGTTACGAGGGTGGCATAAGAAATCAAGATGTCTTAGCAAGAAGAGGATAGCTAAGACTATTTCATGCAATTGGCCCCAGATCTCAATATACTACCTAAATTGTTGATGATGTACATAAGCTAAGCTGGGAAAATATTAGGCTTCAAAATCATTCCATGACACTCGCATTATTTATAATTATCATATGGGATCCCAAGAGGATAGAATCCTTTTTAAGTGAGCAATATGATAATGAATTATTCAAGCAGTATTAACCCTTTTACAACTAAATTCTGTAATTCCAATAGAATTTATGCATGGACCATGCGGTTCTTAATGGGTTGAGTCAGACTGACCTTAAAGACTGAGTCTGCGCCAGAAAATTCTTGCTTTTACTAAAAGCAGAAAAATCAGACAGACATATCAAAAAAAGTTTGAAGCAAATCGGACAATAAATAAGAAAGTTATGAATATTTCACTGTTATAACCCAATACCAAACGATTGTTTGTCATGCGAATTGGCAACGATGGGTTACGTGATAGGACATATATCATGCACCTCTTGGAAGAACAGAAGTAGTTATTTTAATTCTTCTGAAAGGTCAATCCAGCCAATCTTATTAATTGCAAGTTATGTTTTTGTTCACATGTAAATTTGTCAAATGTATTCTTATTTCGTATCATGTTGTATATTATATGTCTTTCTAATGATTGAGAATAAAGTACCATACCATACCACCTCTCGGCGAGCATTTTATTATATCTTATTGTTTTCAACCCCCCGTTTTCCAAATGTTTAACGCAAAGAGAAATGTTTTTTTCCGCCGATATATACCTGGGTACAGATACCGATTCATTCTTTTGAAGATTAAAAAAGGGTTCATGGAGTAAAACGGATTCTTAAAAACAATAACTTATAATAAGTTTACTGACAGAAAGTGCATGACGTACGTCATGACACGTCACCAAAACTCACGCGTTATGACGAATGCCGCGCAGTTATGAAAACCACTGTTCATTCATTATTATTGAAATATTCCTAACTTTCTTATTTCTTGTCGGATTTACTTAAATTTTTTTATCTGGTCGTCTGATTTTTCTGCTTTTAATCCAAGCAAGATATTTCTAGCTCAGGCCCGGTCTTTAAGAAGACAGCACAGACGCTTCATATGCATCTCCGGTTGACCCTTTCAGAACGTTAGAAAACGTTTTGTGTTTTGATTGAATAACTCTTGATGTAGTGCTCTACAAATATACCATATGCATGAGCAGAAAGAGAGAAAAATTCCAGTCTCTATCCGACCATTTATATTCTGCCACCATGTGTCGCAGGACGCAGAGAATGTTTTTAATTAAAAAAAATATCAATAAAATGGTAAATACATCCTTACGTTGGTAATGCAGACATCATTTGAAAATCACTATTTCCATGCAAATTGCCAACTTTTAAACTTTTTAACACAATCTTTGATGAAGAAGATTCGGTATGGTCACATATTGGTAATATTTAATTAGAAAGTTCTAAAAATATCTAGTGTTGCCAATTTAGGGAAGAAATAGCGATTGTAAAATAGATCCTGTCCTGTCCTGTCATGAATCCCTAAACCACAATTTTACAAAGAAGAAATGCCCTAATCAAACTCAGATTACATATTTGATCCATAATTTTATGAATATTTATCTATTAGTTATTTATTCAATCAAGTTTCTTTAAAAGACAGGGTGGTCTCATTCGAGCCACGTGTCCTGCTTTTCAAGAGACCCCTGCCTCTCTGAAAAAAAGAGTATGTAATGCTGTCATATTAATTCGCGTGTCGAAAAATGATGACATATAAAAATCTGATATCACCATCGTAAAAAGGGATGTTTATTTCCGCAAAATACGAATATCACAAGGAGTGGGCAAGAAACAATAAAAATATCGCCAAAAGATCAAAAATTTGCCTCCGTTTCTGAAAAACATGGTCTTGCGAGACTGATCTGGATGCTTCCAATATTCAAAAATTAGTTAACAAAAATTGTATTTAAAGAAAAATACCTTTCGATTCCATAATATTTTGCAGTCAGATTACTGTAAATCTTGCATATTTGATTGAAACGAAATTGCAATGAATTTAGTGCAAACCTAGAAATTACGAATCTATGAATTAATATGACATATTTTGTTTACAATTCCCGCCATTTTCCTGTGTTGACCGATATTATCATTTCGTCAATCGAATTTCGATACCGCAATATCTCTGTAATTCTTTCGTAATTCGATTGTTCTTTTAAGAATCTTGAAAGCCTACAATATCCTTTTTTATTGCATGCCAAAATGTTTGAAAATAATTGCGAGTTTTAAGAGATATATTGTGCTAAATGTTACACTCTAAAAATGATGAAAAAAAATATACGAATTATTGTGACCCATCATACCCATTTTCGATGATGTCATAGCGATGACTGTCGAGCGGGTACGGGGAGCTGGTCGCCCAGCACGATTCGATGAGGAGCGTGAGATTGGTTACGGCGGTCAGACGGATACCAAAGTAGAGCGGGGTACCAAGCATGACAAGACCAGAATCATTGGCTAGCTGGTAGAATCCTGAGCTGGTATAGCGATCCATGTTCAAGACAAACTCGCCGTAGCCTTCCTGCATTCATTCAACGTTGAAGTAAATGAAAGAAATGAAATATCAATATGATATAAACTATTTCCATAAAATAAAGTGGGTCATGTGACACTTAGATCTGTATGCCGTGCATTGAACTGTGCTGATACAACCAACATAAGACAGTTCCGTTTTGAATATCTTTACAAAGGAACATTGAAAGGAGTTGATTTTACAGAAATAGACTGTATCATAATTTTCATGGATTTAATACCACCTTGATTTCAAGAGATACCGGAGGCCATTTCATGAAACTTTGTCAGCAATAAAATTAGTCAGCGGAGACAAATCCAGTGAAATCCTTGACTCTGATTGGCTTAGAACCACTGTCGATGACTGTTGTTATAGCAACTGTAGGAAAATCCGCTCTTGTTGCACTAACTGATTTTTATGAAATGGCTCCCGGGTTCCCACTCCCTGAAAAAAAGAATTAGGGTCAAACGTGTAACGCATGACAATACAGGTTTTTTAAACTGATGGACGGATCGGAGGCTTGTAAATAGTAGAAAAGGAGTGCTCATCTGATACCGTCCATAAACCTCCATCCAACGACTTTGAAAGCACGCTAATATCAGATATGCAAATACATCTGTGTGAAATGCATACTTTCATTTATGTCTTCCAAATTATAATTTGTTTAAATTCTAGATATTGTGGCTTATAAAACACTTTAGGATCTCCCCAAATCACGACAGATCGTCGAATCTCCAAAAAGAGTCATATGGTCAGTTTTGGTATACTCCCATGAGTCCACCTCCAAGAAGGTTGACTCAGAACGCGTGTCAAAATAAAAATGTTACTTTTGTAATAATATACCCCTAATTATGATCAAATGTAAGAGCACTTTTCTGATTCTTATCTTGATAATATTTGTTAGCTACTTGTTACCTCGTTGCTATGGTAAACGTCAATGTTGGGTATGAAAGAATCCCCAAGAACCTTAGTCCTCTCCATGTAGCACTTGACAGGAATGTGAAGAAAGTGTTCTCGTGTGATCAAAGAATTAGTTCCATTCTCTGGGCGGGGCTGGTAGTAGGTCGCAATGTTCGAGTATACCATGTAATCTTCGTCTTGCTGTTGAGGTAAAATAGACGGCTCGAGGATTTAAATGGATTAAATGAATGAGTCTTAACGTATCATTTTACTTTTTTAAAAGTATAGATTAGTAATGGTCAGGATGCAGAAATCGACGTGAAACGAGCTGATATATTCACAAATTGCTTTGCATGCAAAAGTATAACTCTGTACGAAATAAGGAGAAGATTTTCGAACGTATTCTGGCTTATATTAGTTTGAGAAAGCCAATCAGCAGTTATCCCAAAAGAGCGCTAGATTAATGGACAGCTGTTCGAAAAGGGGAAAATTGAGTGCAGTGTCCGGTGCCATTGTGTGTGGAGTTTGAATTCCCATTCACTTTGCACGTGAGGCGATGTGCTTTGGAAAGAGCGACGCATGTCGTCATTCTTTCGGTTCGGGATAATTATGCCTTTTCTGGGTCGATGTTTATCAAGACAATAAGCATACTCTAATTTTACTACAAGAAAAATTTAATTCTGGTAGCATTTTTACTCAGTGCAGCTGAATAACAAGTCCCTTAGTCAAATATCTCCCCAAACCGATCAATACGTTTGAATACAGTGTCGATTCTAGCTGCCTATAATTTTGGCACTTTGCATGTCATACGAGGGGACGTTTTGGGGTTTTTTTAAGTTTAGTTCTAATAAAAGATCATGATCGTATGAAGCGGGGTATGTGACTCGACAAGAAAAAATATATAATAATAATCATTAAATGATAACAGTTGAACAAAACGATTTCCTTATTATACTTGCAAGCCCTTTTTTTCTTCTTTCTCTCAATTCAAATTTTACAAGGGCGTCGCCGCTCATCCGCCTTCTCTAGATATACAACTTTGTAACCCAACGGGCAAAGTTTTTCTCCTTCAAAGCCCAAATTAGTTTGGGTAAAGGTTTAGAAGTGTGAATTTTATGTTATCGTGATATATATACCTTGTGTACATTTCGAGATCATAGCATATATTTTTATTAACTGATTCGGTTTTTTGATATTTTAATTTGACCGTTAAATTATATCTAGCGCCCTCTCCTAGAAATAACAAGATTATATCCGAGTTTGCCGAGTAAATAATAAAAAGGTAAAATTAAATCATGAATTTGTCATCAAATTCTGTGTATGGCATGGCGTCATTTATCAAGAAAGAAGATATTGATTCGATATCGGGTCTCCCGAGAATGATATATTTTGCACATTTTATTTCATTTTTCATTCATTTCATTCATTTTTCACCTGTCATTATTCTCTATTTCATTTTATTTAGATTAGAAGACAAAATTTAGGGAAAAAAATATTCGCTTTTACCAAAACTTTACTTGATCTTTAACTTAACGACGAGCAAAAAGCTCATACCTCTTGTGTAGTCCCACACCTATCATATTGAGTGGTGATTGCAACGTGCTGACCGTCATGCTCGTAACCGATACAGGATTCGTCTACGAAATGGACGTCGCTGGCGTCGTCGTGGACATCGAGAAGACTTCTGTGCATGATGAGCGTCATTGACGTACTATCGCATGACACTTCCGCATCTTAAAAAAATCATAGTCAATGTGATTCAAGTTTAAGTTTATTTATTTAAAACAATCATAAATGACATAATTTCATAATAACAACTCAATAAATGACAAAGCTGCTTTGTAACGTCATCAAACAATGAATGGTTTTGGGACCGACATGGAAGCTGAGCTTGTGGGCAGGGCTCCTTTGTATCAGGTTTCATTTAAACATAATAATAATAATAATAATATACTATACATAAATGTATATGGGCAACCATAAGATATAGAGATTAATACTAATCTACAAAAAATAAACATGAAAACACATGAACATCCATACTCACACACACCTACACACACACACACACACATTCACAAACAAAACACAAAAATAATTCACACTCATCAAACTGATGGTACAATATTATTTTACAATGTTAACATTATTATGCTCCTATTCATTCCATTGGTTCTCATATTAAATACTATTACAATATATCTTTGTAGAAAGAATGAATTTTGATTCATAAACATAAACGGAATAATTGTAAGTAGTGCATTAATGAGGTCATCAACATGTCTGTGAATATTTGCTTACAACACGATATAAACTATTTCCGCAAAATTAAGTCGAACACCAATTCAATGCTCCTTTGTAATGATATTTAAATCGGGACCGACTTGTGATTGTTACACAGTTCTATACACGGAAAACAGATCTATTGTCCACTGACCGACTTTATTTTTCGAAAATAGTTTATATTGTGTTTTATTTGTCCATCATTTCAAATCATTAAAAATTCATAACTTTTTTTCATTACTTGTCCGATTTTTTTCATTTTTTTTGTTCTGCTCACCAAATTTGTCTTCTCATGTAACACAAAAATTCATTATTTTGGGGGTAGACCCTTCTTTTAAAAGACTTTAACATATCTTGGCTTGTTTGTTAGGCAGTGCCAACAGAATCTGATTTAAAGATTAAAAAGCAGAGCAAATATGAAAATCAAAATTTCTCTCTTTTGTAAGGTTACCTGCCACTGAGCAGACGACTCCCGCGTCTTCGTAGTGACCACAGTTGTGAATACCGAAACCGTTATGGGGACAATGGAATATGTCTGCCTCCTCTCCGCTGCATAGGACATTGTCCAACCAAATCTGACCACTGCCTTGCCCAAAGTAGGCAGTGCTTTTGGGTTCGAGGGCATCAAGATACCCCAAGCTTCTACAGACCACACGGGCGTCATAGATATCCCAAGAGTCATCACAAACAGTTCCCCAAATTCCGTTATGAAGGACTTCGACCCTGCCTTCGTGTTCTCCATTTCCGTTCACGAGTCGCACTGTGGACAAGATAATTTCATTGTTTATTTGATTTGATTTTTATCAAAATCACATTAAAAATAATTTACAAGAACACGATATAAACTATTTCCAAAAAATTAAATAAAACGCAATTCAATGCTCCTTTGCAATGCTATTGAATTTGTGTCCGCACATTTAAATACATGTATGCGTTCGACTTAATTTTTCGGAAATAGCTTATACCGTGTTCAATGTACATATGAATATAACAGACCTCAATAGTCGGAGACAACAGGGAAGGCAATAAAGCCTTATAATAAAGTTGCCACCATAAAAAATATTTTAAATCATCATGTACAAGTATATTATAGACATATGAAAGCACAATAAATGATGAAGTTTACAAGGAATTTAGTTTAAAATCATTCATAGCTGATTCAAGCGCCTTGAGCATTTAATCAAAATGGATAATGGCGCTCTATAAATCTCATGTATTATTATTGTTAAAATTTGACAAGTAATAATACATTTTATGAATGTTTAAATATTTAGAAAAATTGGCAACTGATTACGTCATAGGTGCATAATTGGTCATTAATTCTATAAATAACAACATTATAAAATATTACACCTCCCTCTCCGGAAAAAAATGATTTCCTAAAAAACTTAATTATATGGGATATCTTCACGATGGATATGCAGGTCCCCTGTATGCATGTTTACATTAAGGCAAACTACGTATCTATCTGTAGAAATGATGGATTTACATTCATAGATATAAACAGAACGATGATAAGTAGTGCGTCCATGACGTCATCGAATTGGCAACAGGTCTTAAAATTTTCAGTGATTTACCCATTTTTTTAAATCATCAAAATTATTCCTTTTTGTCAACTTTTTTATTTAGTTCTGCTCACCAGATTTTTCTCCTGTTAAAAAATGAATAACAAATTAAAGTATGTTCATAATTTGTTTGAATAAAATCGACCCAGAAATGGCTTTACGTGCAAAATCAATGGGAACAAAAACGCCGCACACAATATCAGCGAAACACTCCATCCACTCCGCCCTGATCGACTTTATTGATTCATAAAGTGCTCCTTAGGAATAACGGCTAATAGGCATTTTCAAACTAAAATATGCCGAAGTGCGAAAATATTCTCCTAATTTCATACACAGTTATATATTGGCATGTAAAGCAATTTTTGAATGCATCAGCTCATTTTACATCTATCAATTTCTGCATCCCACCCATTAATAATCTATACCTTTCAAGATTTAACACAATATAATCTATTTCAGTTGAATGAAGTTGCACACTTATTCAATGTCAATCCTTTGTAATGCTATTCAATTAGGAATAGGCCTGTGATTGTTGTGTCTAAGCACAGTTAAATACACGACGTACGGATCCATTGTCCCATTTCCCATTTATTTTACAAGAATTTCTTATGTCGTGTTATTTGAAGGGGAACCTACCCTTGGAATTATAGTGCTCTCATTGAATGAAGAAAAATCAGATGAACAAACTCTGACAATTTGAGCAAAATCGGACACCCCGTTCAAAAGTCACACGGGTATGACGATCCCTACCGCTGATGGGGATCTGTGCGATCGGTAAACTTGGCGGAATCTGTGACGTCATGTCGGACAACCCCTCGTTTACTTTATATACAATGTCTCAAATTTTCTCCTTTTTTTTCGGAAAAATCAACACTGAAAATGCCAATTTGTTTTGTTGGGGTATAGCATTTCTTTTTTGGTTCTCCATGTATTTTGAGAAGAATCATGTTGCATTCTTACTCTAAATTTTACATTAATATTTTTTTTTAATTCTATGCATTGAATGAAGAGTTGTCCGACATGACATCACAGATTCCGCAGGTGTTGCCGATCGCAGAGTGAGCGCCTTCTGGTAGCCACACAGGGTTTTGTGCTCTGTAAAATGTGGACTTCCTATTATACAGGCCCCCAGGTAGAACAGTACTTTGATTATTGATGGGGCTACCCTGTTAACATAAAACGTAATAAGTGAATAAATAAATATATCACACAGATCCCAATGAGCGGCAGTGATCGTCAAATCACAACAATTCCAGAGGTTAGTTCCCCTTTAAGCGTTATATTGGGATGCCGCCCCCTTCACTTACCAGATGAGGTAGGAGCAGGAGTTGATCTCACATAATGGTCAGTCGTTGGGTTATTGACTTCTGTCGGTTCTACTACACTTCCTACAGTGGTGTATAATGATAATAATCATGAGAGAAAGATACATTAGTCACACTTCTCTTCACGAAATTACACTAAAGAGAAAATGCAAACAATGTTACACACCCACGTCATAGACAATAAAACTGCTAATTATTTGATGTCCAATGACGAAAACAGCTCCGTTGCATTTATCATAAACAAACATTAGGCCATAAAGGCACCCCGATTTTGTTGGTTTAAATATTAGATCTATGACAACCATTGGAAAAAGATGATACTGCAATCTAATTGGTCAAAGAGCTACACACCTCCAAATTCCCAGCTGTCTCCCAGCTGTTCCCACGACGAGGCCTCTCCAAGGTCACACTCCCCATGTGGTAATCCCTTCAAATTACCCGCCCATGCATGTTTTGCTTCCTTATTCAGCCAATCAGGAGACTGGGTTTCATGAAACTCAGAATTTTCAAAATCTTTTCTTGTACTTGGTTGGGAAATCAGTGGACGCTGACCCCTCTCCAAGGTATCCCATATAGGAAACATTACAGGTGTAACGTGCACGTTCCAAGCTTTATTATGATATCAATTTTACATAATGAAATATCGTGGACACATAGTCTGAGCGACGGTGCTTGCTTACGCGTACGTCGCATTAGCACGGGATTTCCTGCTTCGAGATGCGATACTCGTCTCATTTTCCTTTATTTGGGAATAGTATATCATTACATTATTCAAAAGGGCAAGATGTTACTAACTTTTTATTTTTCAAGCTTTTAGAATATCTAGGTTATATTGCAGGAGAATACGTCATTTCGTTGCAGATCTCTCCTGAAAAGTTGCAATGCACTACTCCGCCAAGCCCGAGTCAATGTAAAAGGACAAGAATATCCCCCAAATTGAGCTCGCTGAGGATTTCAGTTGATCATAAAATCTGAACGCATTGTCCGATTTCTAAAGGGCAAAAACAAATAGGTCCGAAAAGATGTATGCTTGCCACAGGACTAAACAAAATTTTGATTGGTCTTTGTAAAACGTTAGAGAATTCCTTTACTTAGGAACATAACAAATCAGCAAGGAGCTTTCATTTGGGACTGTACTTCGATCCAAGTTCGCCAAGTCTATTTTCATTGTAGGGGTGTGCAAGTCACCAAGCGACCATTTTTGCGAAAAGCCAAGAAGAAATCCTACTAGCATTTACTAACAAGTGAAACGCCGCCTGGCAGTCTCGCCTGTGACGACCTTATTCTGTAACTCGGTCTTAAAGTGTAACTTCACTCCTAGGCTACTGAAAAAAGGTTACATCTCGTGTAGACATCGCATACACACTACTCGTCATGAAGCGTATATGTGAGGCACCGTACGTAGCGATGCTGTGCTGCAGCTCGGCCGACTGAAACGGCGGACAGCTTACTCA
>BQKZ01001206.1:47238-67053 GCA_036244855.1 Temnopleurus reevesii | reverse complement strand
CCCACCCCGATCTATCTTAATTCAAACAGCACAAGTATTAATTCAAATGAAAATTGCGTGAATTTGACCTGAAAATCCTGTATTATCTTATATTATACTCGCCCTGGTAGAGATAAAAATGGAGAAGGATAATGATAACTTAATGATATGCTAAGACTGAACACGTCACAGCTGAAAGTGGTTACTCTGGGTAAATAAGAGAAAGTATCATTATTATTATTATCATTATTATCTTATACTCACCCTGGTAGAGATACATGTCGTATGGGTAGTGGAAAACGCTCTGGTAGTACAAACTTAAGTCGGTATTGTTTCCACTCATATCATTCGGTGTAATCCCAATTCCATTGCCCTCCGTCAATACAATAACGTCATCAAGCACTAGGAGGTAGTTTATTCCAAGAGTAACCGATGAGCTGAAATGAACGATGCGGTTTCCACCCCACAGATCAACAGACTCGATTCTGTATGTTCTGCTATCACACCAGTAAACACGCGAACCTGGTTTAATAAAAAATACACAAGTTGTGTTTTAAAAAAGCCCACCGCACACCAGGTCCTAACGACCAGCGTAAGATCCGATGAAGAAAGTGTAAATTGTATCTCTCACATGTTTATTTGAAATTATGAATACTCGAATTAATAGTAAAATTTTAAAAATCCAGGCGTTCTAATTCGGAAGGAACACCAAATCTGCTCCAAAGGAAGTCGGAGCAGTCGGAGCAGACGGGACAGTCTTAAAGGTAGAGAACTATAGTTTGCACACATTACGGTTACTGCATGCTTACAACTTGTTGTGTACCTCGGATATGCCAAAATAATAACCTCTATAAAGAACTTTGGTCGAAAGTAGTCCAGAATATCTAATTCAAATAAAAAACTATTCTATCATAATTCATCTTGACACCAACGATATCGCGATCTTCCTAGCGCCTTACAAAGCACGTACAGTATGCACTTCAATAAACTGCCACACCATGTGGAATACGCACTCAGAGAAACTTTTGCACGCACTATTGGTCAACGAGCGGTCAACGGCCTTTTTCAATTTCAAACGCACGGTGAGATAATTGGCCGGCTGCGAAAGTCAAGTATTTTTAAAATTACTTGAAATACATCTATTATAGCGATCTTCGAGCTTACTTGATTGGCAATGAATTATGGTCATTTATTACCTTCATCATAACACTAAATTCTTGGAATGTCAGATTTTAGCTCGCAAAAGTAGTATTCTATCTTTAACATTGTCTACCTTTGGAAACTGATTTATCCATTTCTAACGCTGATTAACGCATTGAAACCATATGTTTATCATTCATATAGGTTTTCAGCACAAGAATCAGATTTCATTGTCAAAATGGCCATACAAAGTGCTACTATGATTTGTTTCTCAAAGAGAATCGTAGGTTGGTCGTAAGGTCAGTCCTTGTAACTACTGAGTTGTTAAATTTCTCTCTCTCTTATACATTAGAGACTGGGTATGCCCAAGAAAAATATTGTATTGATCAAAAGCACAAAAATCAGAAGAACAAATCAAAAATATTTGAAGTAAATCAAACAATATATCTAAGAAGGTAACGACTATTTCAACGTATTAACTCAACCGTTGTTTGTCATGACAATTGGCAACGATGGGTCACGTGATGTGATGTATGGATAGCACTTCTCTGCGAGCATTTTTTTTAACATTATATTTTTTTTTATTTTTCATTTTTTTTTAATTTTTTTATTCTTTTGTTTACCACAAAAAGAAACTTTTTTCCATTCGTTTGTATGCATATACATGGGTACAGATACATCTATTGAGTCAACCTGTTGAAATACTTAAAAACACACAAGCATTTATGGAGTAAAAGCTATTCGTAAAACGAAAATAAAGTTATAATACGTTAACTGACAGGAAGTGACGTGTTATGATGAATGCCGTACAGCAATTTATGAAAACTACCCTTCAATCATTATCATTGAAACAATCATAACTTTCTTTTTTCTTGACGGATTGATTTTATGGGGCAGACCTTGTCTTAAAAGACACCATTTAACATTGTTTTCGTTTTCGTTTAAAAATCTCAACTGTCAGATTCTAAATGCTAGTACGGTTGACGGTGCAAGCTCTGAAAATATTTGACTTCAAAATCAACGTTTATTAGTGCTTAAAAAAAGTAAAATTGAAGATATCACCTATTCTGTACATCAGCACAAGCGATAGTGAATGCTTTATTCATCTAGAATTCTGGATAGTGCCTGTATAATTTCATTTTTGGCATTCTTTGTTATTTTTCATCAGTCTGCATGTAATAACACTTGTCATACATCTTGATTTGATAATTTTTTGAAATAACAAAATCTTAATGTGTGACAATGTCTTTAAGTGTTGCTTATCTATAGATGAAAACAGAACTAGAACTTAACAATGTCATAATGCATGATAATAATGATATATTGCATTTGTGTTGAATCGTGTTGCTTCCGGGCTTCTATGTGACCGGGGCCTTACCATCTTCATTCAAAGCTAATCCGCCGGGTGTCGAGAGGCCGGAGTCGACGATGACGTGTCTATTTGTGCCGTTCAAACTGCATCTTTCAATTTGACACGGCCAGCCTCGTTCGCTCCAGAAAATAATCCTATAATAAAGGAAATTCAGAGAAATGTATTAGTAATTCCTCAAGAGTTTGTAAATATTTCAGATCTGTACAATCAGGGAAGGGGTTCAATTCTCTTATTTTAAATTGCAGAGTATGTTAGACCCCGTTCAAACCTAGTTTCAGACTAGTTTGAAAAGCCGGTTCGGAAGGCAAGTTGTGTCCCGTTCAGATTACAGACCCACGAATTTGATTTCACGCCTGCTACTTCCTGCAAAGTGCCTTTGTTGTTATGGTGATAGACAATAAGCTTGGTTCAAGTATTTCCCGTGTGTCTATCAATGTGTAAATGTCTTTGTTCCTGTATTGTTTGACATACTCAGGGTGAATTTTACAAATTAAGGCCGTTTTACGAGCCTATAAAGCATTCAAACTACCAACTGAACTGGTTCGACCCGGTCATGAAAATCTACCTCGATCGCAAACTGGACTTCCAATCCAATTTGGAAGTCCACTTTCGTGACCGCTTATCCTGTTCGGCATGCCGTTGAACTAGTTTCTTGTTCAACTGGCCATGGTTTACGTTAAAGTGAAGAAAATTGTCAAAAGTTAAGATCAACAATATACATTAATTGACACCCTTTATGCCCACGCAGTAATGTTTGATTAGATTGAAATGCATTTTAAATTCAAATTGAATTAAAATATAAAATGCCTCTTCTCGTGCACCATCCTAAAGGGGAATCAACTCCTGGAATTATCGTTCTCTCGTTGAATGAAGGAAGATCAGATGAACAAACTCTGAAAATTTAAGCCAAATCGGGCAACCCATTCAAAAGTTGTGTATTTTCAAAGTCACAGAGATGACGATCCCTACAGCTCATAGGGATTCGTGCGATCGGCAAATTCGACGGAATCTGTGACGTCATGTCGGACAACTCCTCATTAACCCTGTGTGCAGAATTTCACATTTTCTCCTTTTTCGGAAAAGTCAACAAAATTTCAATTTCCGGTTGGGGGTATTGCATTTTCGTATTGATTCAGCATGTAATTTGAGACGAATGATGTTGTATCCTTACTCTAAATTTCACATTAACCCATTTTTTTTTTATTCTATGTACAAAGTGAATAAGGAGTTGTTCGACATGACGTCACAGATTCCGTCAGTTTTGTCGGTCGCAAGAATCATGATGACCGGCAGTGATCGTCAAATCTCTGTGACTTTGAAAATCTGTAACTTTTGAATGGGTTGTCCGATTTGGCTCAGTTGTTTACAGTTTGCTCATCTGATTTTAATTCATTCAATGAGAGCATGATAATTCCATGGTTTGGTTCCCCTTTATTAATATATGTTTTTTAAATATTCACCCTTTCTCTTTCTGGATGACGATACCCCATGGGTAGCTGACATCAGAGCTTGCGAGATCCTCCTGTGAAGATCCGTCAAGGTTAGCCGATACAATGCGGTGGTTATTATACTCAGTCCAAAACACCTTCCCACGGCTTGTATCCAATGCAACATCAAACACTGTAATGAAATAAACAATATTAGAATGGAGGAATCTATTTATTAGGGGGTGTTGTTCAAAAGTTGCAATTGATCACAAGTTGCAGTTGATCGGAACGCACCAATCAAAATCATTGTTTCATGCGCGTCTTATTTAATGCGCATACCGTGCACGAATAAAAATGTACGTTTCAATTTGCAAAGTTGCAGTTGATTTGCAGTTGATTTTGAACAACACCCCATCAGTCCAACGCAAACCATTGCTTCAACTTGCTGATAGAATAATTGGGTTCTGGAACAAAAGTTGTCCAATTCAAAAACGTTACAGACTTGAGTAAACAGAATATCATGGGTAAGTTTATTTCATCCAAAGATCTCCTGAGCCACCATAATGGTCGAAGGTAAAATATATTGTATTTACCCATTTTAATGCACATTTTCCTTTTCTGACACTGTATATTCACCTTTTCTGATTTATATTTTCAATATGCATACATATCCACCACCTTTTTAATCCCTTTTTATTTCATAGAGGTGAAAAATCAAGAAATACTGTAGTAAAATTAGTACTAATTTTCTTATTCACGAGATAATCGCATGACCCTCTCTTACCTATGAGTGCTAATTTTACTAATTTGCTTCAATAATCGCATGACCCTCTCTTACCTATGCTTAGTCACACTGACCAGCACCCCGAACCCCAGGGTAAAGAGATAGGGGAGGGGGGAGGAACTCGACAGCCTCTGTGAAGCCCCCCCCCCCCCCCAGAAGGTTACGTAGGTAGAGGGAGGGAAGGCGAACTACTCAAACCGCGGCCTTCCTTCAACCTCCGCTGGCACGCCTGCCAGGAGCGCCCGTGGCGAGCTGACACCAAGGTGTCGAGGCTACGGGGGCTCTGCCCGCTGTCTGACCTCCCCCGCGAACCCTCCGAGGATGGAGAAGGGGGGAGGCAGCCGGGGAGGACTCCGGGAGGTGACAATCTGTTTGTCAATCGGCTGGAGCGGCTTCGACCTGGCCGGGCGGCAGTCAGGGGCCCGACCCCCCCCCCCCCCCCCCCCCCCCCCCCCGGGTCGAATTAGAGAGCGTGGAGAGCTTGCTCGGGCACTTTCACCGCTTAGCGGCGGCGGTCTCAAGCGCGGCCCACTCCTGTGGGGTGCGAGGCTGGCGAGGCTCCCCTGTGAAGCTCGAGGCAAGGCTCGAGGCAAGGCGTGAGCTAAGGCGAGAGCCCCCACCGTCTGACCGCCCGACTGCTAGCCGTCTGGAGGGACAGGCAGCCATGGCGAGGGCCCTCCTCCTGGCCTGCGCGCTGTTGAAGCGTGGGCGCAGGCGACGGGCAGAGGGGGCCCGCGACGCGTAGATAGAGGGAAGGAACTGTAGTCTGGGAGACACGCCCACCCACGCTTCGTTCATAAATTATGCATGCATAATTTATTCACTCATTGCAAGGCGCGTTTGCTTTGCACACGCGCCTTGCTGGCACTCTTGTGCTGTGCAACTTCACGGTCAAGAGGGACCGCTTGAAACTCCGGGAAAATGGAAGAAAAAATCGAAAAACTCGAAGAAAAACTTGAAATCTTGACTAAAGCTGTCGAAAAATTGACCATCCCGGTTTCAGAGGAAAATTTGAACCAGCCAGACAAGGCCGTTCTTGATGGAACATCCAGTTCTCCGGCTCATAAAGACACCGTGACCACTGGATCTAATAACGGAGCTAACAATTCTAGCAGCGCCAGTCAGACGACCGCATGTAAGCTTAAAGACGTGCAGGGTGAATTCGCCGCTGTTAAGGATGCATACCAGTCTGTAAAGTTGCCTTCAGACCTACGTTTGAACGAAAGTCGTGCAGGAATCCGCCGACAAGATCAAGGAGAATTTAACTTAATCGCTAAATCGGCCAGATATATTGAGACAGTGTTTAAAGTGCTTTCGCAAGCAGATTGTGCGCGCCCGGAGTCTGGGAGTGGGAGTCTAGTATTGGACCAGATTTTCGCCATTAACCTGGCCCACATGCGGTACATACAAGAACAGTATTCTAATTTCGTCGTGCAAGGGACTTTCGATCCAACGACATCCAAACTCTTTCGCCAGTTGCAAAGACGGTCATCCGGTCTATCTGGAGAAGCTATTGATACACTTTACAAGGCGGCTGGTCTAGCAGCCGCGGGGAACAGAGCGACTGCAGTATCGCGTCCCCAATAACAGTACTCGCGAGGCCGCGGGGGAGGAATGCCCCGGGGGCGGGGCAGAGGACGCCCGGACTTCTTTAATCGATACTCTCAGCGACAACCCTTTCACTAACACAGACGTGAGGAACGGGGAACCGGAGATGAGTGACATTAATTTTGACACTTTTGTCACATGTATCCGCCCGCGGGTTCTGTAAAGGATTGTACACGTCATTGGGAACAAATTGGATCCCCACCCATCATTGTCAGTTGGATTAAAAGTGGAGTACGTATCCCTCTTGCACGGCAGCCTCAACCTTTTCGGCTACGTAATCGTGCCTTTTCGGAAGTTGAAGTCTCATTCATTGACAATGAAATCAATCAGTTATTAGCATGTAATGCTATTGAAAAATGTGACAGAGATCCGTTATATGTTTCACCTTTACATTGCGTAGCTAAGAAAGGTGGGAAGCATCGCCTAATTTTGAATTTGCATTATTTCAACTCTTTTGTTCAACCGCCTCGCTTTCGTAATGATGACATACGGGTGGTGGCCGATTTCGTTCGCAACGATGATCTATTGGTCTCGCTGGACATAAAAATGGATTTTATCATGTTCCTGTTCATGTTGAAGACCGACGGTACCTGTGTTTTGAATGGGGACGGACTTTCTACCGTTTTACTGTTACCCCGTTTGGGTTAAGCGTGTCTCCGTACTACTTTAACAAAATTTTACGACCTGTAATTGGTTATTTGCGTGACCTTGGACTACGCCTGAGTGTTTATGTGGATGACTTTTGCCTAGCAGCCCCACGAGCTTTGATCACGGATCACTCGGATCTTCTTATTCATACTCTTACCGACCTTGGATTTCATATTAATTATGACAAATCGCTTCTTGTGCCATCGACCCGCCTGGATTACATTGGATATACTATCCAGCTCGACAACGAGGATGGTTTCCCGTTTGTTTGCGCCCAAAAGCGACGAGTTGTTAAAATAAGGAACGACATTCGCCGAGCACTGAATTGTTCATCAATCTCGGCACGAGCTCTCGCACGAATAGCGGGCCAGTGTATCTCCGTAGCCTGGTGCGTGCAACCGGCGAAGTTATTATTGAGGGGTGTTTATCGTTTGCTTTCCACGAAATCGTCCTGGTCTTCTCAACTAGCACTCGACGATCATGCCAGGGAGGATTTGCGTTGGTGGCGATCGGCGATTAACCATTGGAATACTAAGTCGATATGCAATCATCCTATTACCGCTCAAATAGAGACGGACGCTTCACATCTAGCCTGGGGTGCGAGATTGGAACACGAGTGTATCACGCCGTTCCTCCAATTACAGAGAACTTCTCGCGATTTTGCTAGCGCTAAAATAATTTCTTCCACATATCAAGGCCAAGTCAATTCAGATTTTGTCAGAGAACATTTCAGCGTTGGCATACGTACAGCATATGGGGGGGGGGGGGGGGGTCCCAGCGGCCCTTTGACCAACATCGCTCGCGCAATCTGGACTTTAGCGACAAAGAATGGGGTCTATCTCAATTGCAAGCACATTGCCGGCAAAGACAATTATTTAGCAGACCGATTGTCGAGACAGCCGGACAAATTCGATTGGAAACTGCATCCCGGTCTATTTTCGTACTTGGACCGGATTTGGGATCCTCACACAATCGATCGATTCGCGAGCTATCTGAATCACCAGTTGCCCGTATACAACAACCGATTCACAGACCCGCATACAGCCGGCATAGACGCTCTAGCGCAAACGAATTGGGGGAAGACACAACAATTTTGTCAACGCGCCATTTTGTCTCCTCCCCCAGGTGCTGGACCCTGTTTGTCAACAAAGCGCGGTGGCAACAATCATCGCCTCGTTTGGGCGGGCCCAACCCTTTTTAGCACGCCTGAAACAACTGTCAATACGCCCGCCAATTCCACTCCCGTCAAGTCCACGCCTTTTTCGTCGGCAGGGGGTCTTGCTAGAACCGCTTCGAAACCGCCATTGGCGCATTTATGCTTGGAGGATTCATGGGAGCGTCGATTAGCTGCTGAGGGGTGGTCGGCTCGTGCGCGTCGTCAGTTCACTTTCGCATGGGCTGAATCTACGCTTTACACTTACAACAACGTGATCGTGAAGCTGAATAAGTTTTGTGCAGAGCGCGATATCACTTTCCCGCCTGGCTCGGCTGCAGCACTTGCGGATTTTCTATGTAAACTCAGTGATTCGTCGGGGAAACCCCGTTCTGTTTTGAGGAACGCACAAGCTGCATGCGATATCACACTTATATGTTAGTCTCAATCGTTCAGACCTTACAAAGTGTTCTTCTATTGTGTTAATAGTAACAGCACTTGTCAAGTCAGGCACACGAGAACCGCTTCAACACACACCTGTCATGCCAGTGGAAAAGTTTGTGAAATTGTTTTGCTCTTGGCCGGAAAATGAGTTTAAAGCCATTGTGTTATTGGCTCTCGCTTTGACGTTACGGCCTTCAGATATTGCTCCCAAAGCGTTGATCTTTGATAGCGGAATCATGTCGTCGTGCTCGAATGCTGTTTTTGGTATGCAGCATGTGAAATTTTTGGAGGATGGATCTGCATGCCTTACCTTCTTTGGAACGAAAAATGATCTACAGCGCACAGGTTTTGAGTGCCACCTACCGACCCATGCCAATTCATTGTTGGATCCTGTAGGAGCCTTGCGGCATTACATTTCGCGTACTGAAAGCATTCGCAGTGCTATCACATGTAGCCCAGTGTTCATTACGCTTCGCACACCCTATAAGCATCTTGAAGCGTCAGGCATTGCGAAGGTGCTTGAAGAGGGAATTAATCTCGCTGGTCTTGGCGAAAAAGGCTACTCGGCCAAGTCTTTCCGCCGATCTGGTGCTACGGCTGCTGTTAATATGGAGGTTGAGCCAGATAAGGTACGTAGACTTGGACGGTGGAAGACCCAGAAGGTCTTCTACTATCACTATGTTCAGAATAAAATGCCCTCCAATTACACTACTAACTTTTTGCATCTTTAAGGGCATCCAATAGCTGCTCAGATCAAACTGAACATTTGCAGCTATGATATAAGACTTAGTAGGCGTCTTGAACTTGGAACTAGTTTGAACTGTTCACATTTAGTCAATGATTCGGTGCATATACATGTATATATATTTTGTGTAAGTGTTCTAATATGTTTGATATATCGATGATCCATGTTAGTATTGGCTATACATGCATTCTTGTTTTTGTGATACTTGACCTTTGACCTGGACTGTTCACTTTTGGTCAATGATTCGGTGCATATACCTTTTGTGTAAATGTTCTCATATGTTATATTGATGACCCATGTTACTGTTAGGCTTGGCTATACATGCATTCTCATTTTTGTGATACATTTATCAGATTTGAGAGGGGTTTCTTTAAGATCACAGAACGTACTAATGCATATTGTTACATGTACATAAATCAATACTTATGCATGATTCCAGGTATCATACCATTTTTAGCGGTTTTTTTACAGATATCTATTAGCTTGTGCCACACTCAGTTTTTGTATATAAAAAACTAAGATTTCAGGTATTGCTTTTTTTATACATTTATTTAGATACAAGTACCCTCTGTTATGGGTTAGCCCGGATAAGGATGATTTTGGAGCTGGAGTAGCCTAGCCTAATATAGTATAGCCCAGTAGACTTCATATTTATGCAGGGGCAATTTTTGATTTGCTTTTGAAAATATTTAATGTATTAAAGATTGGAATTGTTTTAATTAGTGGAGTTTGGAGTATAAATGGTAAACAGATTAAGTAAGTAGAAGTACATGAATCCAAGTATACTTTTACTATATGCCTGAATTTAATATCCCTGTTTATGTCTATTCATTGGTTCAAGCCGCCTCGCGAGACAGCAAAATAATTGCTTACCCTTTCATTTACCTTTGTTTTTAATTTGTATTAAATGCTTACAGATATCACTTTGCTTTCTGGCATACGATTATCACCAGGTAACATATGTTTGGCTTTAATAACATTCACTTCTTCCTCTCCTGGTCCATAAAATGACTAGATTGCAAGACTACATGTAACTTTTGAAAAGCAAAGACGTACGGCGGCGTGACTCATTACTTGGCTTACATTAAATTTATTATAATGTATTAACTGTGTGTGGGCGTGTCTCCTTTTGACGTAAGTTTCTCAAAACTGTAGTCTGGGAGACACGCCCACCCACGCTTCGTTCATAAATTATGCATGCATAATTTATTCACTCATTGCAAGGCGCGTTTGCTTTGCACACGCGCCTTGCTGGCACTCTTGTGCTGTGCAAAGTTATGGCTTTACTCGTGTTTACATATGCTCGTTCATGCCTTTGTATTGTTGACCTCTTGATCGTTGTTGCACTCCACGGGAGCTTTGGCTTTAATGTATTAACTGTGTGTGGGCGTGTCTCCTTTTGACGTAAGTTTCTCAAAAGGTGAACTGAGCGATCCAAACCGCGGGCTTTCTTAATCCTCCGCTGGCACGCCTGCCAGAAACGCCCGTGGCAAGCTGACACCAAGGTGTCGAGGTTCCGAGGGCTCTGCCCGAAGTGAGTGCTTCAAGCCCCGCTGCCTGATCTCCCCCGCGCTCCCTCCGAGAATGGAGGGAGGGCTCTGGGTGGTGACAAGCTGTTTGTCATTCGTTCAGAGCGGCTTCAAACTGGCCAGGCGGAGGTCGGGGACCCTGAAGGGCGCCAGACCCAGTCCTCCCGAATCAAAGAGGGGTGGGAAGTTTGCTTGGGCACTACCACCGACCTAGAGGAAGCAGTCTCGGCGCGGCCGACCCCGTAGGGTGCGAGGCTGGCGAAACTCCCCTGCGAAGCTCGAGGCAAGGCATGAGGTAAGGCGAGGGACCCCTGCAGCTCAGCCGCCCGACTGTCTGCCGTCCAAAGGACGAGTAGCCATGGCGAGGACCCTCCCTCTGGCCTGCGCGCCGTCGGAGCGGGGGCGGAGGCGACGGGCAGGGGGCCCCAGCGACCCAGGTGGGCCTCGCCGCCAGTGACCACTGGCGGGGAGGGAGACGGGCACCCAAGGCGCGCCTCCCCAGGGGTCGTAGTGGCCAGGGTACTCGGGGAGCCCGGCCGGGACCCAAGTACCTGGCTGTCTGGTGTACCTGGTGCTCGTGGGCACGGGTGCTCAGGTAACCTGGTCGAACTCCGGGGACCCCGGCTGCCGAGAAGCCTGGCGTCGGGGCCTCTGGGGATCCCCAAAGCAGGGGGCCCTGACGGCGCGACGGCCCTGTCCTCCCAGGTGAAGAGGGGTGGAGAGCTTGCTCGCACAGCTTCCACCTATCCCTCGGCGACCAGCTGCTGCTCCGTACTGACATGTCTCGGCGCGCAGCACACCCCCTGCGGCTTAGAGCCGCCGAGGGCCCTCCTGCGATGCTCGAGGCATGGCTGGAGCTATGTCGAGCTCTGCCGATGCTTGCCCGCCCGACTGCTGGCCGTCCAGGGGGGAAGGGCCGTGGTGGCGGTAGCCTTCCCCACCCCCCCCCCCCCAGCCTACGCGCCATCGAGACGGGGGGCGCAGATGAAGGGGCAGGGCCTGGAATCCTCGCCGCTGACATGTAGTCCGGGCGCAAGTGGCCCCTGGTGGGGACGAACTGGGCAGGAGCGTCGCGGGGGTCGGGCGCCCGAGGCGCATGCCTCCGGGGAGCTCTGCGTGAGCTCTGCCTGTCTGGGAGTGGAAGCCGCCTCGGCTCGTGCCTTGAGCTGGCCTCCGGCTGGTAGGCACGGTTCGGGGCCTCCTGGTCGCCCTTGCGCGGACCCCTCCCGAGGTGGTGTCCCGCTTGCCCACAACTGTGGGTCTGCAACCCTCGGGTGAAAAGCCCACGTGCCCGGCCACCCAGGTGCTACGGCACTGGAGGGCTCCGAGTATCCCTGGCCCGTCGCCGACCCGGTGTCCGTTGACCCCGCCGAGGCGGGGGGAGGAGAGACCGAGGAAGAGAGGCGGAGGGTTGTGGGTGGAAGGGTGTAGGGCCCCGTCGCCCACCCTGACGACTGCTGATCGTCCAGGGGACAAGTAGCAGTGGCGGGGATCNGAGGGGCTGTGGGCGGAAGGGTGGAGGCCCCGTCGCCCACCCTCCCGACTGCTGGTCGTCCAGGGGACAAGTAGCAGTGGAGGGATCTCCTGGCCTGCGCTCTGCCGTCAGGGACGGGGAGGCGAGGCTTGGAGGCCTGGCGTTGATGAGGTCAGAGCGGGGGGGGGCCCCCATGACCCGTGCGAGTCTTGGCGCCAGCGACCGCTGATTGAGGCACACGGGGCAACCCCCATCGAGCCTCTAGCCGGGCGCAGTGGGGTTATGGGCTTACCAGGGAAGTTCGGGCAGCTACTTGCCAAGCCGAGGGCGGCCAAGGAAGCTAGGATCACCGTGAGGGGTTGCCCACTGAAGGTGGGGACACTCACGACCTTAGCAAGGCGCGCTCGGTGCCCGCCGCCGACACGGTCTCTACCATCCCCGCCGCGGTTGGGAGGGGGAGCCTGGGTGGCGAGGATGGGAAACCTGCGAGCGACTAAAATCAGGCTCCGCATCCATCCGATCGCCCGACTGCAGGCCATCCTGAGGGATGGGAGGCGGAGGCCCCCACCAGGTTTGCGTGCCTCCGAGGCAGACGGGCGGGGGCGGAAGGGCCAATCCTGGGGTGCCGCGACCCGCGTGGCACCCGCCGTCGGTGACCGCTATGGTCAAACCGGGCGGGCGCGCCACAGGAGACAGGCGCCTGAGGCGCGTCTCCCCCGGGGGCGTGGTAGCCAGGGTACTCGAGGTGCCCAAACCGGGGCCTTTGAGTACATGGCTGTTCGGTGGACCTGGAATCCGAGAACGGGCATCCAGGAAACCGGGCCGTGCTCCGGGGCTCCCAGCGTCCGGTCTCCCAGACAACCATGGGGCAGCTAAGGGGCCCTGCAGGGGTCCGTAGCCGCTCGTCGGACCTCCGAGCCCCTGGGGAGCCAACGCTTTTCCGGGCCTGGTGGTCCGAAGCCGGACACGGCGGGCGATGGGGCCAGCCACCCGGGCATTGCAACCGTCTGGTGGAGGTCCCATCAGGTACTGTTGGGGGCGTGCCGCTCGTTGCCCAAACCGAGCTCGGCAAACCAGGACAAGCCCCGCGTGGGACTCGGTTTGCCGTCGGGGCAGCGGTCCAGAGACAGCCGCCCCACCCCTGCGTCCGGGAACCCAGAGTCCTCGAGACGTAAATCGCCCCTCGCTTCTGGCACTAACCACGGCGTCCGGAAGAACTGGCGCTGGCTCCGACGTCTCCGGTGGGCAGAGCTTCGGACGGGCGAGACTCACCGGGCACGGAGGCGGCGGCCGAGGCGAAGCAATCTGTGAGGCGAGAACAAAAGGAACAAGTATAATGCCCTCATGCCAAAGAGACGAGGTCTCTCCGGGCACCTAAGAGGGGCGGGAGAGGCCAACTGAGGGAAGGAGGGAAAACCCTACAGCGACCAGCCCTAAGGGCGGGTCAGAGCAGCGTGGTATCCCTCCTAACGAGGGTTCCTGCGACGAAGACCGCGCTCGGGGACACTCGCTGTGGGGAAGCAAAAACAAGCGAAAGATTATTTTCAACTTTTGCATTGAAACACGAAGTCAATTCAACGACATTCCCCACTAACCGACGGAGACCGCACCTGGGCGGCCTTGCTGAGGAGAAGCAAACAAACGACAGCAATTTTTTTATTTTCAACCATTATTTGCATTGAAACACAAAGTCACACTTTAATTCAACATTCTCCCCAACTAAAAGACGGAGACCGCACCTCTGGGCGGCCTCGCTGAGGAGAAGCAAACAAACGACAGAAAATTTTTATTTTCAAACTTCATTGCATTGAATAGAAAGTAACACTTTAATTCAACATTCTCCCCAACTGAAATAACGGAGACCGCATACGCGCGATCTCACTGAGGGGAAAAACAAACAAGCGTTAGGAAATATATATTTTTAGACTCGATTGAATTGAAACACAAAGTAACACTTTAATTTCAACATAACTCCCCACCCACAACGGAGACCGCACGACATTGCTGTGGAAGCAAACAAAAGGAAGAATACTTAAATTCACACTTTATTTGCATAGCGATTACACATAACTCCCGACAAATTATCGAATTTCGGCAGAAGGGAGTACGCAAAGCTGATTATGAAGCTCTACGAATTCGCAGACGCAAAAAAAAAAGATGGCGGCTGACCCCTGCTCCGGAGGGCACAAGAGACCTCGGACGAGTGGAAACCAAGCGGCTGCCACGTCACGCTGTGAAGGAACGTTACAAAAGGTTAACGTTACAACATCATAAGAGCAGTAAATACTAGATAAGGACACCCAACCGCCACGAAAATAATTCAACCCAACTCAGCAAAAAAAAAAAACGAGCGAAGGCTGGGAGGTTATATTATCCACGCACCAAGCTCTGGTCCCACCTGCACTAATTTACGGGTGGTCGGGCGGGTTGAAGATTTTCTTCAGGGCATGAATCTAAAACGTGCCCTAGAATCACTCTAAGCGGAGGGTGGCAAGCTCAAACCCCGCCGAAACGTAGAACGAGTATAACGGGGCATAGCCCTGCCAAATATGAGTCAAGAATGATTTTTTGCGATAAAAAAAAGGGAACAATCTCACCTGTCTGCAAAAACGTGTCTGTTTCGTACGAGGCGACAAAGAATAATGAAGATAATGGCATGCCACTGATGTTGGCGGCAGTAGAGATATGGGGTATCGGGGGGGGGNGGGGGGGGGGGGGGGGGGGTCACTAGGTAAGGATTTTGAGTTTTTTGTGTTTTGATCGGTTAGGGCATTGTTCAAGGAACAAAGCATGGGTAAGAGAGGGTCATGCGATTATTGAAGTAAATTGTCATTTTTGTTTGGAAAGCCGCTCAAAAAACGGCCTGCGAGGGTCCGGTGGGTTGGGATATCGATCTATCATTCATTATGACATTATATATAGACATTGCTGAGTGAGAACCGGCGTTTGCGTGTGTCACTCTATGCATTTATGATATTGTTTGGCGCCGAATTCTACCCGCGATTTGAAACTTTTGTGTTGATGTACGGAATATGGCACATTTTTCAGAAGTTGAGGAAGACAGTTTTATTAAAGCCCTAGCTCGGATTTCGAGGACGATATGAACAAGAAGGAGAAATATTGGAGACTCAACCCTATATGTTTGAGTCCGCGGTGTCGGGACTGTTTTCATGCAGGACTGCATATCACGTCACAGACCTTGGTTGGTTGATTTTGTAGAAGGATGACGCTCTTCAATCTTGGGAGATCATTTGCGCCTGTCATTTGGGTATATAGACTCGGGTTTTGATCGCCCAAAAGCATCATTGCATGCAGTGAATAGTTATTGATATATGAGATTATTAATGTAACACCAGAAGGGGTAATTACATCCAGACAATAATGTGAGGTCAATAAATAAAGAAAAATCAGATGAACTAACTGTGAAAAGTTGAGCAAAATCGGATAATCCGTTCAAAAGTTATGAATCTTTAAAGTTATTATTTCCACCTGTGCTGGACATCCTTGAATTGGCAGCTAATTAGCATAATCTGTTATGTCATACATGGAGAACTCCTCATTCACTTTGTATGTAGATTTATTGCAAATGGATCAATATCACATTTCAAATGAGGAATCATTACCGTTCTTTCTGGAATGCTTGCAGATTTGATGTAGCTACAATATGTTTAACCCAAGGAACACATTTTGTCTACTTTTCTGGAAAAAAAGGAAAATGTGAAATTTTGTGTACAAAGCGAATGGAGAATTCTCCATGTTGGCAGCCATTTTGTGCATGTACGTTAATTTGCCAATTTAAGGAGCCCATGGGGGTGTAAATCAAAACTTTGATAATTCATGTAACTTTTGAATGGATTATCCGATTTTGCTCAAATTTTCACAGTTTGTTCATTTTATTTTTCTTCATTTAATCATAGCAAGTTAATTTCTGAGTGTACTTCCCCTTTAAGATTCGCAATGCTTATAATCGTGATTTGTAGCAGAAATGATACAAGGACTGAATATGCCAGATGATATCAATGGCGTCGTACATGAAATAGAAAACAGCTCGAATAAAATGACATAGCTATATTATTATTTTTAAAGCCTAGATTTCTAATTAAAACGCTTTGTTTCTTTTATATATTTTATCACTTTGCGGATAATCAAGGGATCTGAGCCCAGCAAATTTTTCAGATTCAGGTTCTTTAATTTTGTATTTATTTTAATTGTGATCTATAAACATCTTCTTTGTTACATTGTAATACGAAGTGTTTTCTTATTCCCGATTCTCCACAAGCTTCGCAGAGTCATCCTGTCTAAGTTTGTACAAGGTGATTGCATATGTGGTCGAGGTGTTGAATTTCTTTTCCTGTAACAGTCAACATTTGACAGATAGTTTCCCAGAAATCGGTCTCTGTGGAACTCGGAAAAAGTATCAAGATGGCAATGCAATTCATCATATGAGTTCATCGCAACATACATTTGCCATATGAAAGTGAGCTGTGCGTATGTATTTTTGTGGATTGGTAATTTGAGCAAATCAAGATTTTGGCGAATGTAATGAAGAAGTATCATAATATTTTTTTAAATGTTTGTTTACACGTTTTCCTGATTTGTCTTGTTTATGAAATGATTAAGAATGCTATTGATGGAATGATATTTTCCATCATCTTTTATCCACCAACAAACAATGAGCCTTTGTGTATGAGTCTATTCCAATCCATAGTTTTTTTTTTGTTTTTTAGCCCCCTGCACACCTTACAACCAGCTTAAGATCCTATTTCTGCAAAAAGTGTAATTGTATCTATCAGAAGCATTTGAACAAAAGCAAAATCTTATTCAGATTGATAGTAAAATATAGAAAATTACATAATGCAACCTTCTAATTATTATTATAATATTGACATTGTCTTTTAAGGAATCAGCATTCATTTGGCAATTAGGGGAATAAATAAATTATAATGAAGTTTATGTACCCTTGATGAATAATATACACACAAATTACAACGATGAACATTTAGTAGTACATGAATTATTGAATTTCACACTTCAAATAGAATGATTCACTGTAAAACCCAATGTTCTATCATACATAGATTGTAGTGAATTCACTGAATTTCATGCACATTTACATATTAGCGCATTATAATTTTCGCATTGCAAAAGATTATTGTACACAAGTATATTTACAGTATTGTTAGTGGAAATTTTAGTGAATTCTTGGACATGAAGTTAGCAAAAAATAAACCTCCATTGAATATTTTAGCTTTTACAGTAGTGTAGATAACATGTTATTGCTTCATAATACTTACCTTTCTTTGACGATCTGAAGAGAGGGGAGAATACTCACTTTCTGTTTTACTACCAGCTAGCTATATGAGATTCTGCTTTTAGCTTGGCCAGTGGAGTTTGTCATGGAATTGTAATCAATATGCTTATAGCATTATATCTTTGGTCCAGTAGAAACAATCAATAATGCTAACATGGGCAGAAAATTGGTTATGTGTAGGTCAGAGAAATGACACTGTTCAGCTGCGTAGTGAGCTACCCACGCTTTGAATCTGCATACATTAAGATAATCATTAAACTGTAAACGCCAATATTTTAAATTTTATCCAATTCGCTGATATCTTAGCGTTTCACACATTAACCATTTGTTATTTTGACGCTTTGGGATTTCACGAAAATTAACCCTAGCAAAAATTTCAGCTTACACAGTACTCTGTGAAAGTGACCAAATTGACGGTCGAAATACGTGTATCATTCTGTTTCTCTTTACAAGTGTGTATATTTGTTATTATTATCTCTATGAGAGTTTTAAGCCGTACAATATTAAGCCATATTGTACGGCTTCAATTTTACGCTTGCGCAAAGCAATGACCAGCCTTCTGGTATATGTAAAGATAATAATATTGCACTCGTTAGGGCCAATATTGCCCTATCTCGTGCAATATTCCCTGGTATTCCATTTATTGCCATCCAATATTATATAAATAATATGTAGAATAAATGAGCTATCATGATATGAACAACCCAATTTGTTTCAGTATTATACTTTGTTTCAGTTTAATACTTGATATATTGGTGGGCATGCAAAAATATGTGTGACAACACATTTGTGTTGATTGATCTCATAGATATAAAAGTTTAATTTACAATTCCCAACTCTGAATTGTTGAATTAAGCAGTCCTCACGACGAGGTAATCCATTAATATGAAGTGATTTTTTTTATATTTCTATGTATGGAATGTAAAACTCTACCGTGGTTTTCTGGATTATTCCATTCTATTTGCCACAATTGCTTGAAATCATTTAAAACAGTTGCGTTTGCTTCATTTCTCGTACGTGAAATAATTATGTCTAAGTCCTTTTTCAAGGCTACTTTTTTCCAGCTTGGTCTGCAATTTCCTTTCCAAAAATGCGACAGTGCGATGCGATCCACTGAAATGCTACACCCATATAGCTTTTAGTCTTAAATTGTATATTACCCACAGTACACCCATAAAGAGTCGGTAAAAATTTCAACTGAACAATATTTTGTTAATGTATTTATCCAATTTAAAGCCATTAAACGAAAGGAGACAAATATCATGATTATCCATGCTGTACAGAATAAACGATGATCAAGCCCACTGTCCTACAATCAAGATGAAATTGGTCCCACTACCTCCCCGTCAACGTCGTTCCAATAGCAAGCAATTTCAACTTATTACCTGCAGGACGTAGTACAGGGCAGGATCATTCCTTCCCCAAACTGTTCAAGGCTGGAATGCGCTCCCGGAAAAGGCACTCTTAAAATAGTTGGGCAAAAAATTGCACAACCTTTAACCAACACTGAGCAACATGCTGTCCACTAAATTATTGGTTAAAATTTGCCCAACTGATGCTGGGTAATCAGTTTGCTAAGTGGTTGGGCAAATTGAATTGCCCATCAGTTGGTGACCCATCAGACTTTACCAAACTCTACAATTTCCCCCAACAATTGGTTATATTTGCAGTTGGGCAATTACCAATTTTACCCAATTATATATTGCCCAACCTCCCGTTTGCTCAACTTTTTAGTAAGGTAAGTGTTGGTTAATGGAACTCCCAACCAGATTTTACCCAACTATCAGTTTACCCAACTTACCAAACTTCCATATATTAGGTAATAATTACTCAACAATTTTTCCACAAATTCACTTGTCCACATCTCCAAACACTCATATGTTGGGTAAAAATCGTCGACGTCGTTGCTACCACCTCGCTTTTTCTCTCCTCCTCTCTCTCTCTCTCTCTCTCTCTCGCGCTCTATCTCTCTCCACATTCTTTGTTTATTATTACAATCGATACAGACATGAACAGATCAACGAAAATCACAATTTCGAATTAGCCCACCCCGAGAGTCGAACCCGTAGCATTGAGCATAGTAAACTGATGCTCTACCGTTGATCCACACGAACCGGCGATGAAGGTTTGGGGACACCAAAGACATAAATAGTAACTTACCAAACTTCCATATATCGGGTAATAATTACTCAACAATTTCT
>BQKZ01001205.1:91934-102444 GCA_036244855.1 Temnopleurus reevesii | reverse complement strand
CTGTAACATGTGAAATAAAAGCAGACGGTTCAACAGGAGATTTTTCCCTTTTTTGTTAAACTTCTCGCTTCTAGCGTTCCAGCTTGTGCAGTTTATGAAACATTTTGCTGTGTTGGGTCAGATTTTCTATATCAATAATTCATTTCAACATAAGATCATCTAAAATTGAATTATTTTATGATCTAAAACCCACCTGTTCAATACAGCCGTGTGTGATACCAAAAGAACTCCCAGGATTGACCAGAGGATAGATGGATCGGAAGAGGAAGAACTTTTTAAGGCATCCTCGGAACTTCTGACTCGTCACGTTACGGCTATAAATAGATGGAGAAATGACAATGATATATTGATGTGCTATTCATGAAAAGACATCTGATTTACATAAACAGTGCATCATAAATATTTAAGTTCGCGGATTTCAGTTTGTTTGGCTAAGGGGATATTGCTTGAAAGTTGCAATTGATTGCAAGTTGCAGTTGATAGGAATGCATCAATCAAAATCATTGCTTCATGTTTGTAAAAAGTTTGCTTTATCTTGTAAAAAGCGCAGATCATGTGCGATGAAAATGCACTTATCAGTTTGCAAATGATTTGCAGTTGATTTGTGATCAATGGCAAATTTTGTAGAACACCCCAGATAATACAATAGGGTAATCTGATTGGGAGAGATTAACCTTTTGACAACTGTACCCAGGTAGTCCCTACACAAAATCTATGGGAATTAGAGAATTCAGTAGTCAATGGGTTAATAGATGTTCAGCAGTTGCTGTACTGTGACCAGGTGCTATGAGCAAGGTGACAAGTCCTCTAGTAAAGATGCATTATCTCATATCAAAGGGAATGTATTTAATGTATGGGTTTATTTATGTGTCTTGATTTATTTAGAACTTTGTAATTTATTTTTTTGTTATATTTTTATTTGATTGGAAATGAAAATAAAATAAACTGAAAAAACTGATGAAGGGTTAAAATCAGTTAACAGACAGTCACCATCTGATATCAAACACTTATGGGATAGTAATTTCCTTTTAAAATGTCTGCTCATAGTAAGTAAATTTCCACTCTTTTAATACATGTACCAGTTTTTCTAAATCTTCTTTAAATGGATGCATCAGAAGGAGCTCACCCAATCTAGCCCATTCACAACTGGAACCGGATAGTCCCTGCATTAAGTCTATGCCAATTACAGAATTCAGTAGTCAATGGGTTAACTTACAATATCATGTAATCAGATGGAACACCTCCGATGTAGACAAAGTCTATCCCTGTGACCGGAAGGTTGACCTCTAAACCTGGGGACTTGGCCATGCCCTCACTCACACCGTTAATGAAGAGATTAACTGAAAAAGAAGAAGCAGAAAATGTGTCCGTGGGCTGATAAAACCTTGGAAAATTGCATTTCTTATGACCTTGTACCATCAGTGATGCACTTTGTCCTGTGTAAATTCCAAACTTCAATTTGAAATTACTGAATGTCTGTAGCACATTACATAGCCCTTAGTCCCATTCACTTTGGAGCTAAGGCAGCCATGTTATAGGGCTCTCATGAACATTTCTCGTTTTATGAGAAAAAATTGAAAAATTATACTGAACATCGAGATTTCTCAAGGGCGCTTTACGACTTCACGAGGATATTTGCAAGGTATGACATTTGTGACTGCATCGATGATAAAAATTAAAATGTTGTGCATCAGTGGTGTGCATATTTTCCAAAGAAAGGAAAATAATTTTATTTGACGATCAATCTATTCATCCGATTCTTTAAAAAATTTAAAAATCACATGGCATTCAATTTAGAAGAACAATAACTTATTGTGATTCAACCAATCAACAGCAATATTTCCATGAAGCTTCCCAGTGCGTCCCTCCATTCTTTCAATCTCCCTCCATCTTTCTTTCATCCCTTCCTTCCTTAATTTTCTATAAATGAATTCTGACCATTTCTGGTAGGCTTTGAAACATGCTACGTTACTACTTCTGCTACACTTACTCATTTGTTTGACTCGGTTGATGCTGATTGCATGCCATTCACCGTCGTTGATCTTCGTCTGCGATACAAGGATTGCGACCCCGTCTCCCAGATCATGCTTGATTGCGAGTCGACCTGCTTCCAGCTCAATGGACAGGAAGCCAATCTGGTGAGGAACAAGAAGGAAATCAATTCACCCGTTCAGAACAGGAATTATTTTACAAAAAATAAAATCACTATCCCTTTTCTAAATTGGCAACACAAAAATTGAAAATTCTCTTTTTAGAATGTTTCAATTGAAAATTATGTTACCATATGGAATCTTCTTTGTCAACAAGCATGTTAAAAAGTTAAAGGTTGTCATCTTGCATGGAAAATGGTGATTTTCAAATGATTTCCACATTGCCAATTTAAGGACTTATAACCATTTTAATGGTTATATTCATTTAAAAAAATTCTGCATCCAGCGACAAATGGTGATAGAATAAAAATGGTCAGATCTTGTGTAGAATTTTTCTCTTTCTGCTCATGCATCAGGTATATTTTTTTAAGAGCACTACGTAAAAAGTTATTTCACCAAAACACAAAACATGTTCTATCGTCCTGAAAGGGTAACCTACTCACACTATCAGGATAATTTTGGCTCAATAACTTTTGATGCAGGGCTCTAAAAATCATACTAGATTCATGAGAATAACAAAAGAAAATTCTAAACCAAATCAGACTATTACTATTGTAGCACTATTTGCTGCTTGTCGCAGGGAATTTCTAAAATTAAAATAATCACTGAAATAAACACAAGTCGTTTAATTGGCAACACATTGAACATCCAACTTATGACCTTGTATAATGCAATTTGATAACATTATATTTGATTTGAATGTCCTAAAAAGATAATTAAAAGAGCAGCACATTCTCCGACGGCATCATTCTCTGGAAGCGTCTTCATGCTAAAGTATATGAGTGCTACCTTACTACTTCTACTACATTTACTCATTGTCTACCCCGCTCATTCACAATTATATTGATCATACCTGGTCTTCAGAAGCACTATAAAACAGTAGCCCATTCTCTGACAATGTCTTGATATCAAAGTTGAGTGAGTTAATATGCTTGTCCCAGAGTGGAGGTTGCCTGACCCGGGCATAGCCGTTTCCATCAAAATAGGCCCCTGGTTCTGAAGTACTGGTGGTAATTGAGCTGCATAAGATGGATGAGAAAAATTGGTTTGAGCATCATTCCTTCCCCATTAATGTGTCTATGGGGGTGTTGTTCAAAATCAACTGCAAATCAACTGCAACTTTGCACATTGCAACGCGCATTTTCATTCGCATTAAACAATGATTGTAATTGCCGCGTCCCGATCAACTGCAACTTTTGAGCAACACCCCCTATGTGTGGAGGCATCGTGGTGTAGTGGTTTAGACTCTCGCCTTTCAAATAGATTGTCGCAGGTTCGAATCCCATCCATGACATTTATTTCCTTCAGCAAGAAATTTATCCGCATTGTGCTGCACTCTACCCAGGTGTGATTGGGGACCGGTTGGAGGTGACCATAGCACATAGTCAATTTAGCATTAAGCGCTTTAAAGCACCTGCTGGAATACTCCCCAGGGAGTGGAAATTGTGCTTACAAAATATGCTCGGAGGCTTGAATACAATAAACCAGGATAATAATAGCTCTATTTCATTGCAGAGCCCGCTGGGAGAACAGTTCGATGAAATGAAGCGGCTAGCCTGGGTAAATAAGACACATTATTATCATTATCCTTATTAGAAATTGGTTCGAGAATTATTGCTACCCCATTAATCTTCATCCCTTCCATTCTTTCGTTCCCTCTCTTTTCCACTAATTTCCTCCCATCTTCACATCTCACTTTCTCATTCATTTGTGCCTTCATTCATCCCTTCCTTTCTCTTCCCTCTGCCAACAGCACCACAATTCCGTATTCCCACAAACAGCAAGACAGTGTAACGCGTTACCATAACAAACAAGTTTTGTGGGAGGAGTGAGATGGAGATCAAAAGCTCAGAACCAACTTTTTTCTCTGTAATTATTGTTATCGCCATTAATCGTTATTCATTTTATGTATGATACTTTGTTCTATCTATATGTTTAATTTTGTATTTTGAAATGAGCATAATAAAAAAATCACCTCAATTGAGGCTACAAACAAATTTTCTGGTGCTCTTATGGAGTGCGTACAGCTGGTATAAGTAACCCAACATTAACAGTTCCCTCTCTTTTCCACTATTTTTCCATCTCTCTTTCCATCCATCTTTCTCATTCAATTTGTGCCTTTGTTCATCCCTTCCTTTCTCTTCCCTCTGCCAACAGCACCTCTATTCCTTCGTCCCACAAACAGCAAGACAGTGTAACTCGTGACCATAACCTCAATTGAGGCTACCAACAAATTTTCCGGCACTCTTAATGGGATAGTTCACCCCAGAATTTTCTTGCCTCCATTAGAACTTAGATATTTCTTAATGATGAATAAACATGAATATTCTCGAAAACTGTCAGGGTCGAGTTGTAAATCTGAAACCAATTTGTTGGCTCAGGGCAACGATTTCTTCCACTGCAAATCGCCATATTGAAATTCCCCGCCGGGTATAATTTGACTATTAGTTGGCGGAATTTGATGGAATAAAACACAAAGTTCTCAGGAAGGATGGAATTATAAAATCTGCAATAATAAATACTGGAATGAACTATCCCTTTAAGGAGCATGTACAGCTGGTATAAGCAACCCAACCTTCACAGTTCAATTCACCGTTCTGCGTGTTGCCCCTAACTGAGCTGTTGAGAGTATTCAGATCCAGATTCAGAACCCTTCCCCTTTATCTCTCTCTCATCTCTCCCAACCTCCCATATGAATTTTATCCCCTCTCTATCCACCTATTTTCCCTCAGCTACGTCCCATTCTCTCTCAATGTTTTCCTTAGCTGAATGCAGGCGATCCGCCATATTTTCACATTGTAAATGGTTTTAATATGAAAATATATTTAAGAAACAAATTTAATCCCATACATCGGGTATCCCATCCATACCTTCCAAATGTTCCTGCTCCTGGTCCCTGCGCTGTCTTGAAGTTCCACAGTCCTATTGTTTCATCATCGAATACAATATCCGCGATAGACCCATTGAATGTTGTGTACGACACCGCTGGGACCTTCAAAATCAAACATCATCACACAAATTATGAGAATTTTGATATTCATAATTCTAATGTTATAACATCAATTATAATCCGGGCAATAGAACCGTTGAATGACTTATAGGACACTTAACCCTAACTAGACCGGGGTATTTTGGGAGTTCTCATAGGCCCGGGGGGGGGGGGCCTCCCAGGCCCCCCATCTGCTCTTGACCGTCAATCGCGCTATCGCGGCAAAAATTTGCACGTGAGTAGAGTATCATGTAAACTACAAATTTGCATCATCTGCTTTTTGAAAAAATACACTTTTTATTTCTAATTAATTAATTATGCATTTTGTGCTCTAAATCACAAAGCATTGGTTGTATAGAAAGCTAATTTTTGGTATAGATATTCCTGATATCATAACTATCAATTACACATAAAAAATTGCACTGACAAATTTAATTTCTTATGTTTCCTATTGTTTTTTCAATTTCTTAAGTATTTCATTGTTTTTTTACCTTTTGTTTTCTATTGTTTGTTCAGCAAAATTTATTCCAAATGTTTTTTCAAGCATAATAATGCTAAAATGAAATGATTTCAGCCACTGAAAGCAAAAATATGGATATTTATGTAAATTAAAGGTATAGATTAGTAATGACCAGGATGCAGAAATTGATGTTAAATGAGCTGATGTATTCGCAAGTTGCTTAACATGCCTAAATATATCTATGTAGGATATTAGGAGTACATTTATGCTCGTATTCTATGTATTTTACGGCGAACAGGTCAATACGCCATCGTTCCTGCGGTGTGCTAAGTGCTTTAGCACGGTCGGGAGCGTCGGCCTGAAATTGGCGGTGCGATCGGTGGTATTGTCTGCGGTGTGTGGGTTCGCGTTCATTTTGTACGTGAAGCATGTTCTGTGAGGAAGTACGACCGCACCAGGTTATTTTATTTTGCGATAATTAAGCCATTTCTAGGTCGATTTCATTCAAACAAACTATGAACATGCTCTAATTTACTATTGAAAAAATGCATTATGGTAATAATTTTACTGCAGCTCGCAAACTAGTTAAATATCTAAAGCGCCCTCCTCCCAAAACTAGTCTTTCCCTTTAATCGAAAAAACGCAACTTTGTACACAAAATCACAATTTGGAGTGGTTTTGAGGCTGAGATGAGTGTATAAAACTTTGGGTAACATTGTAACAGTAGGTCCGATTTTCATGAAAATGGTCTTGAAAGTTGTGGGAAACTTTTTTTTTTAAAGTCGATGAGTCGTGTCATCAGAAATCTTTTATTTATAAATCACAATTGACTTATATTGTTTATAATTTTAAGATTCACATCCTGTTCTCTCTCTTTCTCTCCATCTCCTCATTTAGCTTTTCTATATCATTGTGTGTGTCATTTTGCTTATGATTAAGATTCTGCTAGGATCGAAAGTTCAGGCTCTTGCTTATTTTACTTCGCTTTTGAAATTGTTAAACTTGTTATCCATCATTGACATAAATCAGCATATTTGCTGATCCTAAAAATGCCTGTATAAATGTAAAAATATATATACCTAAATCATTAACTGTAGCTCAAAAAATATAAAATACAGGTGTATCATAATATCAGCTTAATGATAATGATGTGTATGATTCTATAATTGCTCATTAGAAAGTTCTGCCATATAAAGATAAAGATGTTTTCAAATAGATTCAATAACATTGTTCATTACATATGTACATATATATTGAAGCCATAGATGTAATGACATTAAGACAGGAATATATATAACTTTGTTCATTATAGATAAATATACATTTAAGCTGAAGCCATAAAAAATGCCAAAAAATAAAACTTGTAACATTGTTCATTCCAGATGAATCCAAATGCATACTGAAGCCATGGAAAAAAGGATGTTTAAAAATAAGAGCAGTAACATTGGTCATTGCTGATTAACTTACATTTACTTCAGGTGGAATCCCTCCAATGAAAAGGTTGCTGTCCTCCCTCAATTCCAGATTGTTCCGACCCTCAGGTGAGGAGCCTGTCACTGTGCTTCCATTGGCTAACTGTGCCTGGTTGGAATCCTCCACTTTCAAAGAGGCAGTGTTGGCAAATCTATGGGATGAAATATTAGAAGTATTAGATACTTTTTTGGTTAAAAAAGTTTTAAAAACATGTATGCTCTATTTTAGCATTATTGAGATCAATAATGCAATATCTGTCACCTGATTTAATCAACACAATTAAAGAATCAACAAATAAGTTGATAGTCTAGGTTACTAAGAAGTTGTAGGGGTGCATTAACTCAAGATGAATGAACAACAAAAATTTATGATAATGGACAAGAAAATTGATTTGAAGACCCAAACAAAATCTTATCTTAAAATAATTTGAATAGACTGTACTTTTCTATATTGTTTGTATAACAATCTTGCTTCATAGAGAGATTGGAGGGGTGTGCAAAGGGGTGTGCAATTTCACCCCTTTCAACTAGCTAATTCTGACTTTATCACAAAACTGAATTCAAAAGACTTGCCTTCCAATATTGATCGTATACCAATCTTGGTGAGCAGAGGGTTTGCAGGGGTCCATAACCTCACCCCTTCCTCCCCGCAGCTTACTCTAACATTACCCGAAACTAAATATGAACAGGCTTACCTTTCAATATTAATTCTATACCAATCATAGGGGCTGTAACATAAAGGGGATTTTGATCAATTGCAAATCTTTAGAACATGGTTTTCCGTTGACTTACGATTGATATCAATTGTACGATTAATTGGCAATCGGTGTGTTACTGAGTCCGAGACGTTGGAGGGTGCCTCACCTCACCCCTTTCAACCGGCTAATTCTGGCCTTACCCCAAACTAAATTAACCTAGAAAATTCTGAGATTTCTTTTATTGGAAGTTCACTATACTCACCTTTCAACATTGATCGTATACCAATCTTGATGGGCGGAGAGGTTTGAGGGGTGCGTAACCTCACCCCTTCCCGATCCTAGATCCCAACTCAGTCTAACCTGCCCATTGACTGTCTCAACTGCTAAATAATCACCCTGGAATGAAAAGAAAATATATCACTGAGACAATCAACTGGTTTACTTTCGCTTTTCCCGACAACAGTTTACTTTTCATTTACTTCACTTTATGAACAATTTAGGACAATCTGCAATGAACCATCAACATCACATTTCACACTTTGGTGATTGATAATATAAACTGTTCTTTTTTTTCTTCTTTTTTTTGTGTGAAGGATAAAACTTGTTCATTAAAACATGAAGATAACCTACAATTCACATGAATACATACTTAAGAAGTTCAATTTAGGTATCGGAGAAGTAACAAAAATTGAATATTCCTTGCAGGGCCCTCTGAACTGTGGAACACAGGTGGAAGTATCACCACTCATTATGAGATGGCTGACATGGCACCATGGTTAAAGAAAAATCTTACTACTCTTACCATCTATCATTATTTATTCTCATTTATATTTTTTGTATCATATCACTATGCGAACTTTACCCTTTTTTTTAAAATACAGTCTAATCTTGTTATAACGAGGTCGTTGGGACCAGAGGAATTACCTCTTTATATTGAAACCTTGTTATATCAGGGTCAAAATACGAAAAAATACAAAGAGATGGGTTCAGGAAAGTTACCTTGTTACAACGAGAGCTCGTTATATCAGTGCTGTTTATAACAAGGTTTGACTGTACTTGAAATGGTAATACACCATAGGCTTTCCTGTATAAGATGCAGTCCAATGCAACTTATCCCTTTGGGTATTACTTCATAATTGTAAAGAATTGCAAATCATGTGCCAATCAATCGTAAATTGATATCTCTGTACTCACTGTAATGTTATTGCCAACATAGAAGATCATGTTGTTTGGACTGGAGATGTTGATATTGAGGATGAGAGTATTAAACGCAGAGCTGGAAGCTTGAGGTCTATAGCTACGTGCACACTGCCCCTTACATAGCAAGGCTACGTTGATCTGCGGGTGAGAATATATTGATGAGTTGTAAACTAAACAATATAGTAAATAGGCCATTCAAACTCTTTAAAATTTGCACGAAAGACTTCTTGTCATTGCAAATGGATGTCCATGTAGATGGAATAATGCTATCCCTCGTTCTCCTATCCCTCCTCCATTTCCATCATCCCAACACCTCCTTTCATTCCACCTTCTCCTCCTCCTCCTCTTTCGCCCTCCACTCCCATTTTCCCCTCCCCAATAGCATCCTCTTTATTCCCATCTCATCAACTATAAAAAACAAATTTTCTCCTACTAGCTCCTACATCCCTTACCCGATTTCCTTTGACTCCTCTTTTACCCAGCCTCAGTCCTGGCATATCTTATATTTTCCCTCAGTTTATCCAAATTTATTTCCATTGGTGCACGAAGTCTGTCTATGTGGAGAGCTTTCTTATGGAGGTCTAACCATCATAGTTCATTCCCATCTTATCAACTATACTGGACAAGTTTCCTCCTTCTCTTCTCCTTCCTCGGCCCCTCCTTTTTTATAACTTACCCGTGAAGCCTCAGACATGGCGTATCTTATATTTTACCAGTTTATCCAGATTCATTTTCACTGGCGCTCAAATTCTGTCTATGTGGAAAACTTTCTTACGGAGGTCAACCATCTTAATTCATTCCCATCTCATAAACTACATGTATACCAAACAAATTTCCTCCTCCTATCTCCTAAACCCCTTCCCTGATTTCCTTCTCCTCCGCTTTTACTCCTTTTTTAGAACTTACCCTTGAAGCCTCAGTCCTGGCTTGTCTTATATTTTCCCTCAGTTTATTCAGATTCATGTCTATTGGCGCTCGAAGTCTGTCTAGGTGGAGGGCTTTCGCACGAAGATCAACCATCTTCATTCCCAATTTTATCAACAATACTGGACAAGTTTCTTCCTCTTATTCTCCTCCTCATAGTTCCTATGCCCCTTCCCTCTCCATTTCCTCCTTTTTTACTCCTTTTTATAACTTGCCCTCGAAGCCTTGGGCCTGGCGTGTCTTATATTTTCCCTCAATTTGTCCAAATTCATCTCTATTGGTGCACAAAGTCTGTCTATGTGGAGAGCTTTCTTATGGAGGTCTAACCATCATAGTTCATTCCCATCTTATCAACTATACTGGACAAGTTTCCTTCCTTCTCCTTCCTCGGCCCCTCCTTTTTTATAACTTACCCATGAAGCCTCATACATGGCGTATCATATATTTTACCAGTTTATCCAGATTCATTTTCACTGGCGCTCAAATGATGTCTATGTGGAAAACTTTCTTACGGAAGTCAACCATCTTAATTCATTCCCTTCTCATAAACTACATGTATACCAAACAAATTTCCTCCTCCTATCTCCTAAACCCCTTCCCTGATTTCCTTCTCCTCC
>BQKZ01001205.1:71325-91076 GCA_036244855.1 Temnopleurus reevesii | reverse complement strand
ATACTGGACAAGTTTCCTCATTCTCTTCTCCTTCCTCAGCCCCTCCTTTTTTATAACTTACCCGTGAAGCCTCAGACATGGCGTATCTTATATTTTACCAGTTTATCCAGATTCATTTTCACTGGCGCTCAAATGATGTCTATGTGGAAAACTTTCTTATGGTGGTCAACCATCTTAATTCATTCCCGTCTCATAAACTACATGTATACCAAACAAATTTCCTCCTCCTATCTTCTAAACCCCTTCCCTTATTTCCTTCTCCTCCTCTTTTACTCCCGTTTATAACGTACCCTTGAAGCCTCAGTCCTGGCATGTCTTATATTTTCCCTCAGTTTATCCAGATTCATGTCTATTGGCGCTCGAAGTCTGTCTATGTGGAGGGCTTTCGCACGAAGATCAACCATCTTCATCCCCATCTCGTCCGCAAGTCGTGATGACTTCTCAACTGTTAAATATCAAGTGATAAGTAAAAATGGGTTACATATCAGCCGATTTTGATGCTACAAACGAACGTACCCTGTAGGAGAGCGATCAAAATACATCTGAAACTAGATGAATCCTTGAATGTGCACGGTCGAAACAAGGTCCAGACGGACGGACGCACGGACAACTCCGCCACCGTAATGTGGTGCCGGAGGCATACAAACAATGTCAAAATATATGACATATAAAGCAACATACACTGGATGGTGTAAAAAAATTGCACGATTGGTGCTGATATAAAGATTTGTTTTTATTGCGGGGGCGTTATTTCGTGGGCTGCAAAGTGATGGTAGCAATGAGATGTACGCTTAGAAAATGAATTTAACATAAACTTGGACAATGCTAAACAGACACAAGTCAAGCCCAGCGAACGAATATCATGTGGAATCCTCACCCCTTATCGAAGTCCTCTTCCAGCCAAACTTCTGGTTATGAGAAATCTCGCAATTTGTGACATTTTGGTATGGTATGGTACTTTGTTCCCAATCAGTAAAAAGACATATAACATATACATAATACGAAATAAGAATACATTTGACAAATTAACTTGTGAACAAAAATAACTTGCAATTTATAAGATTGGCTGGATTGCCCTTTCAGAAGAATTAAAATAAATACTTCTGTTCTTCCAAGGTGTCCAAGGGTTTTCTATGTAGCAGAATAAATGCCACATTTCTAAAAAGCAGAAGAGTCATAGAATAATAATGTATAATAATTTGAAGAAAAAAATTGAAATATATATGTAATTTTAAGAGGAAAAGGATGACTCAGAACATGATATTTTTTCCTATGGATACTATTGATCAATATGGAAACCAGATTAAGATATTTCCGCATATAAAATTTAGTTCTTCTGATAGCTAAGATTTCAAGCTCCATCCTCATGTAAAAATAAATGAGGCTCAAAATAAAATTTAAAAAATGACAAAATAATAATTTGCAACCAAGGCAGTACAAAAGAAAATAAAAATAAAAAATGGAAATAATAAAAGACAAAAAAATGAACAAACCAGAATTTGCAATGTCATCTGTTGCATTCAGAAATGCCTCATATGTTTCATTGAAGTGTTTTAGCTTTTCCTTGACGCCAGTAGCCTCCTCAACGATCCTTGCTGACTTATTTGAAGCCTTATTTGCCATATCTGTAGCATTCATGGACATGTTGATTGATCTCTGTGCGTCGCTTCTGATGTCTGAAAAAAAACCATTAAAGTCTAGATTTTAAATCCCATATCACATATTACGACCAGTTTACGATCTGGCTTGGGAAATAAATTGTAGTATAATTCAATATAGTCATTTTTACAAATAAAATCTACCTACTTTTTGTTCGGAAAACTCAAATGAATAATTATCATATGAATACCTTTCATATCATTTGAGCTGTATACCCGATATGAGGGACAAATTTGTTTCATCAAATTATAGACAATTATACGACTGCTACGACTTCCTTGATTAAGAGCAGATTTGGTGTTCCTTTACATAATGCCATTTTACACTTTCTTCTGAAATCGGATCGTAAGCCTATCACAAGCGCCATCTGCGGTTCTTAATTTTCTTTCATCGTCGATGGCGAGAATTGTGTACAATCATCCTGAAAGGGTCAAAAGGTCACCCACCTTCTTCGAGTGGAGGAAGAGCTTGTCGAATCTCCTCTAATCCCCGACGGGCCTCGTCCTGAACGGCATTGGTCATCACGATTTGACCTCTGAGGTCATCAAGGTTAGAGGTCATATTCTGAAGGCTTGCATCCAAGGAAGATGTGTCCTGGAGTTGTTGGAAGCCATTGTCCTTGAGGTCTTTGGCATGCTGGCTTAGAGATCGTGAGTCATTGGCATAGGCCTGGACAACAAAAGGAAATGTTTAAATCTTAGAGGGTGTTGCTACAGAGTTGCAATCAACTTTAAATCAGTTACAATTAAATTATAACACATATTTTCATTCGAGTACTGTCTGCGCTTTTGACAAGACGCAAAGTAAATAATGGTTTGATTGGCGCTCGCCAGACAACTGAAATTTGCAATAGATTGTAAATTTGTAGTAAAATCCCATTTTAGTAGATTTCATTCACAATTTTTAATGAATAAAATGTCATAGGTGTTGTTCTCATGTGTACTAGGTATACACGTGAAGTTTGCACAGTAAGCACACATGATTGCGATTTTACCCATTGACTATTAGAACTGGGTAGTCCTTGCACAAGGTCTATGGGATTTATAGAATTGAGTAGTTAATGAATAAACTGATATCTATTGTTTGAGGTGCATAAGTGCATTAGTGGCCTGTTCAATTTAACATCCTCTTTAATAAGAAATAATGCAACTCACAGAATTCAAAGGAAAGAAAGTTAGGAAACTATGGACTTTAGAGTTATTTATCATTTCCAAATTGTTATTCTATTGACAAAATGAAGTCTGCAAAGAGAAACAGACTGTTACTGATGCTATAATAAAAACCTTGCAGTGTATGATTCCAATGAATGTCTTATATTTTTTTCATGTTTCAGAGACATAGAGGTTAACATCATACTCTTGCTTAAGACATAACTGACCTTTTCATGTGCCTTGTCAGCCATTCTCCTTGCTTCTAGTGATGCATTGTGGGCCTCGTTAATAGCCGTCACCATGTCAGAGTATGCCCTCACAGCTTCCAAAGATTGCTGTGCATGTTGCTGGGTTGGGAGAAGCAGGCTAGATGTATGGAAAGGAGAAAAGAAGAGTATAATGTATACCATATCGTATTGTTACCAGTACCCCGCCCTGGAAGCGTTACTAGCCCCAAGCCTCATGTAGTTTGTCTATGGCACGCACGTATGCTTCAACACAATCTCTATTGAGGCTAAAATCACAAGGTTGGGTCACGGCTCCTGCCCCTTGTCTCTTGGCGATTGCTGATTGCTGTGCGAATATACAGGCGTACTTCATCAAGTTATAAACATCAATTACATGTAAAAGCTCAGAATTTCGGCTACACAATAATATTGAAATAAACTCAAAATGTTAGATGGGCATGACACTGGTGCACATACTGTACTGTAGCTAGCATGATCCGCATATGTATTTAACCTTTTCTAGACACCCATCCCAGAGCCATTCCAGAATATGCATGAGGAGTAAATTTATATGACTTTTTGAATTTTGTCACAAGTGAATGGCTGAGAGTATGGTTATCATTGTCTTATTGCCCTCAACATAGCAGGACATCATACTTTTCGAGGTGCACAGATCTGTTGTATAGTCCTATAGCATGATCCATAGCCTCGTCCGTCTCATCCTCAAGCTGATCCAGATCAGTGGCACTGTGATCCGCTCTCAGCACAAGATCAGGAAGAATTGAACTCAAATTGTCATGTTCCTCTTTGCTCATCTGCGATGTTAAAGATATAAAAATAGCAGTTACATATAAGGGCGGTGTTTTGCCGAGTTATGAAAGACTTTAAGAATGACTGGTATCAGTTCTTGCACTGAATGTGTAATATTATGAATCGTTGAGCATAAGGATGGATACCAGTCCCTCTTAGGGGTCGCTTTAACGCTTTACTTGCTTCTGAAGACTCCAGTCTACCATGTTGGCTCGATCTCTGGTCAAGTTGGACACACAATATTCCATACATTCAGAAAAACATAACAGTATAGTGTTACTAAATGTAGAATGTTTAGTGTTAAAATCTTTCTTATATCGTCTGTCTTCTCCTCAAGCTCATCCAGATCAGTGGCACTGTGATCCGCTCTCAGCACAAGATCAGGATGAATTGAACTCAAATTGTTGTGTTCCTCTTTGCTCATTTGTGATGTAAAAGATATGAAGATAGCACTTCAGGGATGTGTTTCACCAAGTTACAAAACAATTGGTATCAGTTCTTAACTCTTTACTTGCTTCTGTCAACTCCGGTTACCCTTACACTGGCTCTCTCCTGTCGACTCTGATTGACAAGTTGAGCATAAAGTACCCCACACCTTCAGAAAAACCTAGCAGTCTAGGGTTATGTAATGTAGAATGTTTACTATTAAAGTTTTTCTTATCTTGGTGAAATACTGCTCAGGATATAATACAAGAAATCAATACAAACAATTCATTTCCTAGCATTTTTATGAAAAAGAGGTCAATTTGAAACAAATTGCAGCTACATGTATGGCAGATTGGCAAATAAAGTAATACATTGGACCGACAATATACTAGAAGAAAATTATAAATGAGAAAAATACTTTTATATTTACCAGAAAACTTTGATTAGCCATCCTAAGCAGATCCTGAGCATCTTGAAGGAGAATCTCTGATTTCTGATTATCATTCTCACTCATGCGCCTCTTTTCCTGGATTATCTTGGTGATATTCTAGAAAAGGAGTACACATCAAAATATGAACAAAAGTCAAATGCAAGCGAGAATCTTGTAATTTCAGATATTACACTGCTAGTTTTGAGCATTAATTACAAGCTTAATCGCAAACAATGCTCAATTTTGTAACATTAAATTTTGTCATTTCCACAACTAGATGTTGCATTTCAAGGACAAATTATATTCACTATTACCACAGTGCAGCTCTCAATGTTTTGTAAAGCATTGGTAGGTGCTCTATCAGACAATAGACATCTTATCAATAGTTCAAACTTCCAAGTTGTATAAATCAAGAATGAGGTATTAGGTTTGAAATGTTAAAAAAGGATAAATAGAAAATACCATTACCATTACTGACAGTTTCAAAGTTCTCATTTGCACTCTGAATAACTTGAAAGGCATTGTTTGAGATCCTATCAGCCATTCAGCAACCATTAGATACTGTGAACATTCATTTTCCTTTCCTTCCCCAAAACAGTAAATCAAGTTACAAGTCATTAAAATATGGATAAATGGAAAATATACTTACGGTTACAGCATTGCAGCTCTCATTTGCATTCTCAATGAATTGAAGGGCGTTATTCACAGACTTATCAGACATTCGGCATCTTATCAAAAGGTCTTCTAATTTCGAGATTAGGTCATTCAAACCCATCGTCGTCTGGTCGATCCTTGAGTACAGATCACGGAGCATTTCAGCATAACCATTGCTTGTCTTTCCTAATGTGAGACGTGCCATTCTGCAGATGAAGGAAAGATGTTTGGTTATTGGTGGAATGAAGAAGAGAGAAGTGTGGGATATTTCACAAAAGATATCTGCAAAACCATTTACAACTTTTTATTTCTAAAGTCAGATGAGACACTCTGTGGACGGTGAATAGACGTGTTGTTATTATTGATGCAATTCGGAAGGGAGAAAGGGTGGAGGATATTTCGTTGAGAATCAACTTTGTTTAAGCAGAAACTACATTCCTAATCCAAACCTGTATAATTACATAGATGTGTTGATTGTGGCTCTATAAAAACATTACATTCTTTTGTTTAAAACCATCATCTCAACAAGCATTCTTTTCTTGTAATAGCTGAAGGATTACTACAGCTTGTTATCATCATCAACATCATATCCGTTGCCATCATCATCACCATCATCATAATCACCACCATTACCAACACGGCCACCATCATCATCATCATCATCATCATCATCATCATCATCATCATCATCATCCTCCTCATCATCATCATCATCATCATCATCATCATCACCGTACCTTCTTTCCTCTATGGCTGCAACCTGCATCTCAACGAATGTTCTTTCCCGTAATTCCTCAAGGATTACGATAGCTTGTCTTATCAGCTCTGCATTCTCCCTCGCTGGAACAAGGCCTTCATTCAGAAACTGCTCCTTGAACATAGCAATCGTTTCTACAAGAATAAAAAATAAAAATTACCATTCAAAGGTGCCCTATAGCTTAAGCAAACTCCAAGCAATACAAATATTTTTTTTCTTCAAATTTTGATAGTTAGCAAATGAAGTAAATACTGCAAGAGATATATGATTAATCTTTAGAAAATACTTTCATGAATAAAATATAATTGCAGAGATATAAATTCCAACAAATCATCATTTCATAAATTGCACATACACATTATTCAAGCCAAAAGTTCTACTTTCCTATGAAGGATTAGCAGGCATGAAAGAGTTATGAACCTTTCAAAATTATTCTTAAGGTTATATTTGAAAGGCCTATACCATTGCTGCCATCAAGCAAAGGTTTAGTAAAATCGCTTATTTAAAAAAGGGCAAAATAAAACAAATACTCTCAGCGACTTTGAGGTAATAAAGGCCAAACACAGTCAGCTAACTTCACTACTCATTTGTATAACAGTCAAAATCTTATGAACAAAATAACCATACAAGGGTGTATGAATATCAGTTTGGCCCACATTCAGAGGGTCCTTCAGCATAGATGAACTCATTTCTATTATTTTTTTTTTTTGGGGGGGGAGGGGTGGGTATTGTAAAATGGGCCATACTGTACCATTGATGATCTTGAACGTTGCATGAGCACTCTCGTTCAACTGCCTGGCTCTGAGGTTTACATCTGAAGCGTTGATAGCTGTCAGCTGCAAGCTCTCATCCATTAGGTCAAGCTGATGGAGAACAAACCACAAAAAAGATAATTCTGAGTAATGACAGAGAGTACAATGAGTAAACACTGAGATCTATTCGGAAGATATCAACCAAAAGTCAAATTACTTTCGTTTTCTATCCTCTTTCACTTCATAATGGGGTACTAAGCTCTATAAATGTCTATGAATGTCAAACAATATCACACCTTAATTTGTTACATCAGTCTCCATGAAAGATTTAATTGTTCACTGGTATTGTCTGTTGCATTGCGACAATTGCTGTCTCAATTGCAATCATCTTTCACTTGTAGCAAAGCTGTCAGCAATTCAGAAATATTGATCAGATACATTATTATGCAAACTTGTTGAAATATACCGGTTATCAGTTCTACTCATGAAGGCTTAATAGCATGCTAATATCTAAAAACTTAATAAACAATTGAGAAGTTTTGCATTTACTTTGCAAATAGATAATCTCATAGAAGTTATTCTTACCTTCCTCATAAGTCTTCTTGACTGAGCGCTGAGGTCATTGGTGCCATTTGGCAGAGATGCGATCAGCTCATTAGCAGCTATCACAGCTCGGTTGTAAGAATCAACTTGATCCTAAGAGTGACAGTGAGAGAAAGTGAAGGAAAGAGAATGAAAACATTTAAATCAAAATTGTCATCATCATTGCCACCAACAATACTACTCATACACCACCATCCCCACAACCATGCCACTACCTTCATTATTATCATAATGATAGTAATACAAATAATGTCTTTATATAGTGCTTGCCCAAAGTCCCAAATACTTAGAAAGTAAGAAAACATAGATGATAAACAAAATTAATTAAATCATCATCAACACAATCTCATCACCAGCACCACATACATCATCATCCTTATCACTGAAACGAAGCAATTTTTAGCATATTATCATGAACATCACCATCTTCACCATCAATGTGCCAATCATGATAACTATGATGGTCACTAAAATTACTGTACCTCATCATGATCAACATTTCTATCTTTATTATCATCTAAATTATCACAATCATCAACATCCCCAACAATTGCATCATCCCAACCACTGACCTGTAGACGATTTCTCTCCTCTGTTAGACGCATAAGTATCGGCCATGGAGGAGGAATAAAGCGTGACGTGTTAAGACCATTCACATCATCTCTCATTTCATCTAAGGCATCAAGAAGAGGTCCTGTGCAGCCATCATCACATGCTAGATGCAATGAAAAACACAAGGAATTTACATAAATTTAAAGACATGTAATCTAATAGTGAGATTTAACTTTAACCAAGGCCTAAATTTTGACATTGAGGCCATTGGTTTAACTTTTAAATAGCCCAGGTAATCCTAGCGATGGCTTAGTCTATCTGGAGCTAAACCCTGCAATCAGAATAAAGACACAGAATCTGTTTAATGCCCATCTAAACTACATAATATAAGCAGGGTCAAATTGGGTCACACCTTTGACAAAGGGTCCAGTTATTAGCAGAACATTTTGAGGTAAATTTCTTGTGTTGAGAAGTGAAAATTCTTCATATATCAATCCAGTATCATGAACACATTATTTCACAACAAACAATAGATCACAAGAATTCAAGTTCTTGTTGGGCATTTCCAAGAGAAAATCAATTTTTCTGAAAGCAACCATGGACTCAGAAACACGAATAACACTAATAAAATCAATTTGTGAAAAATACATTGTCGGATATTTAGGGTATGTCACTACAAAGTTGTGATCAATTTCAAATTGCAGATGATTGGCAAGTATCAATCAAAACCATTGATTCATATGCATCTTATCAAAAGCACAGACACTGCAGGAATGAAAATGCTTGTTCCAATTTGCAACTGATTTTCACAAGTTTATTTGCAATCAGTTGCATCTTTGTAGCAACAACCACTTAGACGAAGAGAACACTAAATGATTTTGAATCTAAATTAAACTTGACTTGCCCATCAAATCCTCAGAAAATACTTACATGTGCATCCATCTCCTGTTATCACATGCCTTGGCCTACATTCATCACAGCTACGCCCTGTCACCCCTTCAATACAATGGCACTGTCCAGTGGTGCCATGGCACTCTGTAGAGTTTGAGCCATACTCATTGCATCCACAGGGGTGGCAGCTTTCTCCAGGGATAAACGGGTTGCCATAGTATTCAGGAGCACATCTGCATGGGTAGATAGAGAAAATAGGCACAGCACTTCTAATCAACTATGCTCCAAAATTTCATTATTTCTCTTGAGTACTTTACTTTGTGCTCATCATAATTATCATACATTATTACCTCGATCATAACCATGATAGCTGGTTGGTAATTATGCAGTAATAAATCACATCAATGAGCAAATCAACCATTTACTCTTTATTCTTCCATCATCATCTATTGAAGTTATACATTTATGTCTTTCTTGCTGCATCAATGCACTCAAATGTCATAACTCATGGTCAATTATTGATCGCAGTTTTGCAGATTCTAAAGGTGACTTAAGTTTTCTTGACCAAATGGATCTGGAATAGAAAAAAAATTAACTGAATGTATTCAAGATATAAACAGATAACAAACCTTTCACAGTATCTACCACTGTATCCTCGTGGGCAAGCTGTGCAGATATAACCTCCATCTCCAGCAGATTCACACATTGGGCTGAAACTAGGACACAAAAAGGCAATAATTTCACATTACTTTTTGTCACTATTTTATGATACAAGTGTATAACATTGCTACTAATAATTCCTCCTCCTATTTCCCTTCCATTTCCTCTTCCTCTTCCTATCAGCCCTCCCCTGATGTCTTCCATCCACTCTTCATCCTCCTATTCTTCTCCCATCCTCCACCCCATTATCAATTCCATTACATCCCCCCTATTTAACTGCTCCAAACTGCTCCCTAATCTTTACCCCTTACTCCCCTTCACCATCCCTATCTTCTCCCCTTCCCATCCTCCCAATTTTACTATTCCCCACCTCTCCCCTCTTCTTCCCTCTGTCTTGCCCCCTCCCCTTTCACGTCCATCCCATTCTCCTCCCACAAAAGCGATGACAGACATTCATCAGAGTTCCCTTTCCTGGATATAACAGGGTATTCTGAATTAGTTTCATCTGTCTACTTTATGGGTGGCAGCGGGGGGATACATTAACACAAAATCAAAAGGTAGCTAAAAATAGACCCACAAAAAATGAAATGATGAAAACATCTCACTCGTTTGTGAGAATGTGACAGATTCCTATTTCCCCTCCTCATCCTCAAGTTTCTCCTACCCCTTGTAACTCTCCAGCTCCCCACTTCATCCTTCACCCCCTTGTAAAATACAATAAGCATTGTTTTTAACACCTTCGCCAGTCCATGACAGACCCGTTCTAATGATCACCATCGTGTCTGCTTTACAGGTGGCAGCAGTGGGATGCATTCCAACAACTGAAATAAATGGTAGGTAAAACTACAACCTCACAAAATCAACAGGGGAAATATCTCTTTTTTCTTTTAGATTATCAAGGGGCCATCCAATGACTGGCATGCATTAGGTCTATCTGACATGGCAGTCGTAAGATACCTTCCCCACAACAAAAATAAGCTTGCAGCAGTAACTAGACCCTCACAATACAAGCAATTTAGAAATCTTACTTATTTGATAAGATGTTTAGAGGACATCCACAAGGCTGACATGCATCAGGTCTGCCTGACGTAGCATCTCCATAGAAACCTGGTGCACATAGCTGACATCTAGATCCTGTCGTGTTGTGCTGACAATCCTTGCATAAGCCATTCCCATCGTTGCAGATGTCTGAGTGGCCATGACAGGTGCATAGTTCACACTTTCCTAGGTATGGACCTTCGAGAGCCCGAACATAACCAGCCATACATTCCTAGGAGAGAAGGGTGAGAAAATGCAAAAAAAAGCAAATGAAATGCCAAGGATGCATGTAAAACAGTGAGTGCCAATTACAGGTGGACAGTTCACACTTCCTTAACTAACAACCTTCTAGAACTCGAACATAGCTGGCCTTACATTCCCGAAAAGTGATGAAACCAAAAGCAAAGCGTATCATGCTTTATAATGAGGCAATTCTAAGCATTTAAATGTTTGGTGTACCTGTCTCACTTTGTAGAATAATGAGTGTCTATCACATGTAAGGATAGGTAAGGACCTTCAAGAACATGAACATAGCCGGCCATTCATTCCTAAAAGGTTAGGAAACTAAAAACATACATTATCATACTTTGCAGCAAGGCAATGCAAGGATTTAAACATTTGGACTTAGGCCAACTTATCATGGCCCAGTGTCATAAAACAATCATCCTATAAATGTTTTTGCTATTATTATTATGGTTATTATTATTATGACCAATATTATTATAACGAACGCCAAGATAAGAGAGGACCATGCAATTGTAGAAGTAAGCATAATAAAATGGAGAAAAAATTAACCACATGGCTCACTACAAGGACTTGGAATATTCAACTAACCTCACACGATGTTCCTCTGTATCCCTTAGGACATTTACACTCCTCTATCCCAAGAACTGTGGGACTGGTGGTGTCGTTACCACGAGGTGCCCCGACTTCCATGTAAACACTCGATATCCTGTGGTGATAATAAGAAAGTCAGAATACAAATGTGAAAGTTCATTCGTGTTGGTTGAAAATACTGAACATTTAGCTTTTGATCTCAACACAACAAAATTTATCTCGAAATTGTTGGCTTCTTCTAGCCGCCACAGGACCGGGAGCCATGCTACTTTGAAGGGGTACTAAAGAGGTCCTCTACATACGGGCTCTAAGACCTACACTCAACCAAGCTGCGAGGCAATAAAATATTCTGAGTGTTTACAACCTGATCATCGATCGTAATGTCAGGAAGGTCAATTAGGTCGCATTGCTGAGGAAAACTGCAGGATGTACATGTAAATTTGTTGAATTGAAATAAAATCTCAATGTTCAGTAAAGTCAGAATTCATTTCATTCTGGCATATTATTCTAACTGTGATTAAATGAGCTCTAGATGAACCTATGACTGTCACAATTCATTTCGTTTACGCATCTACACTGATTTGCTCCAAATACTGTGCTGCTGTTCATGTTGTTGCCACAGGGTGCTCCAATTCATCATCATCACCATAATCATCATCCCCATCAACATCACCATTATCATCATCATCATCATCATCATCATCATCATCATCATCATTATCAATATCATTATCATTATCATTATCATTATCATTATCATTATCATCATCATCATCATCATCATCATCATCATTATTATCATTATCATCATCATCATCATCATCATCATCATCCTCACCATCACCATCCTCGTGACCATCATCATTATCATCATCATCATCACCATCACCATCATCGTAACCATTATCATCATCATCACCATCCTCCTCCTCCTCCTCCTCCTCCTCCTCCTCCTATCCACCACCATCATCATTATTATCACTATGAAAACCATCACGATCCTCATTATTTTCATCATCATCATCATCAACATCATCATCATTATCATCATCATCATCATTATCACTACAACCACCATCACTGTTACCTTGATGACAATGTCTGGTATGTGTGTGCTACAGGAACTAAAATGGCTTGGACATTCTGGAGTACCATCATAAACTCTTCTCTCGTTGGTGCAACACCAGTACCGTGGTGAAGGAAATTATTCTGTAATAATAGAAAAATAACATAAAAATCACTATTTTGCGATTTTGCAGTTTTGCAATTGAACTATAAGTTTTATGCTATTTTTTTTCAGGGCCGAAAGGTTTAAAATTTTAATGATAAGGATAAATAATTGAGCCTACGGCATACCTTAAAATCTGCTATAGATCTAATTTTCAAAGAAAGTGTGATTGTATCTCTCAGAATCCTTTTAACAAATATGAAATCTTTGAGGTTCTGAATACTCAGATTAATAGTAAACATCTACAAAATGGCGCCAAAAAAACAACAAAACACCAAATCGGCCCCAAGTCATGAGGAAGTCGGAGCAGTCTTAAGATTGTCTACAATTTTAAACTGACTTATCCCTTGCAAATTTTCATTTCGGTGATGAGAATTTCTAGAGGAACTTAATCTTACCTCCAAAAGTTCCAGCTTGGGCCTTGCTTTTCCATTAAGATTTGAGACGGGAATGACGAGAGAATGGTACTCTCCTACGAGCATGATGTGGGGTAGATAAGGTCTAGCGTCAGACCAGCCATCAAGGTTCTTAGGCTCGATGTAATCTATTTTGTACTTGATCATTCCACCATAAGCGTTGACCTGTTGACAAAAATTGAATTGTTTTATTTCATATCAGTAAAGCTATATGGATGTTTTTGTAATTGTTCATTAATTCATTTATTTCATTGTTTTGAATAATTTCACAGTTCCATTCTTTTCCTTTGTTTCTCTTCATTTATAAATCCCTCTTTCTATTCCTCATCTGTTCTATGATCATCATTTTCCTCTTTTGTTTTTCTTATATGTTTGAACTTCTTCTTTACATTCCTTCGCCCCCCTCTCCCTAACATTTCAATATTAATCTCCATGATCTTCCCACATCCTCTGCATGTTCCTCCTCACTCCTCCTCTTCCACTTTCCTTAAAATATCTCTTCCTCCACCACCACTACCATCTCCGAATTCTCCCTTCCTCATTGTCTTCTTCTTCCTCCTCCTCCTCCTCCTCCTCCTCCTCCTCCTCCTCCTCCTCCTCCTCCTCCTCCTCCTCCTCCTCCTCCTCCTCCTCCTCCTCCTCCTCCTCCTCCTCCTCCTCCTCTTCCTCCTCCTCCCATGTTCTCTTCTAATATAAGCAAGCAACTTTCTCAACCATATCAAAAATCTTTACCTTGTTTCCAAGGAAAGGTTGAGGTAGGTTCCAGTAAACTTCTCTGGTGTTCAAAACAAGCTGAGCTGCCGTGATGTTCACTCCACCTCCAGCCGAGTAGTGAGTCACACCAGCCTCGGTTTGTTTTAGTCTGTTACCATCACTCACAAAAAGCTCAGCGGCATCTTCCTCCAGCATGTCAATCTACGACAAGATTTTTTTGTAAGATTAAGGATAAAGAAACAAAAATATAATCACATAAGTTGCTTTAGAAGTAAATACTTGGAGATTGAATGAAGATGTTGCAGGAGCTAGAATTTATTATTTTCTATTTAGAGGTAAATTTTTGAAATTATATGCTTTTATGTCATGGAAAGAACATGCATTTACAATATGACAACATTATTATTCATATCATTGCCCATGTCATCTTAATCTTAGTCATCGCTACAATCATCATCATCATCAACATCATCATTTATCTTCATCATCATCATCATCATCATCATCATCATCATCATCATCACCATCACCATCATCATCATCATCACCACCACCACCACCATCATCATCATCATCGCCCTCTTACCCTCTTGGTGATGTAGTCAGCTTGACTGCACTTCTCAGACACCCCAAAGCAGAAACAGCTGATACATCCAGTGGGTAGCTTGGGCTGAAGACTGAAGCTTCCCTTGGTACATGTACACTTACTACATTTCATTTATACCCTCAATATCATCATCATCATCATCACCACCATGCATCATCATCATCATCTCTCATCCCACTCATCATCATCATCATCATCATCATCATCATCACCACCACCACCACCACCACCACCACCACCACCACCACCACCATCGTCATCATCCTCTTACCCTCTTGGTGATGTAGTCAGCTTGACTGCACTTCTCAGACACCCCAAAGCAGAAACAGCTTGTACATCCAGTGGGTAGCTTGGGCTGAAGACTGAAGCTCCCTTTGGTGCATTTACTACATTTCTTCCCATGGATGTTGGCCTGAGGAAAGCCAGGTGAATCAAAGTTAAAGTTGTATGGTCATAGTCATGACAGGACTCTGGAAAATACATGCTGAACTGGAAAGCATACCAAAATCCACATTTAAGAATGCCCACAATCTGCCAATTTATATGGTAAACTTAAGAATGTATCAGGCAGTGATTCAGGCTCAGGATACCATTTGATATTAAAAAGACAACAAATCATTCATCATTCTACAGATTTGAGTCAGGGTATGCACACACAAATTAAGATGACAAAAGGAAGCTTTGGTAACTTTATAGGGAACCCACCCCTGAAATTATTGTGGTCTCACTGAATGATGAAAATTTGAAAACTCATAACTTCTGACAGATTATCTGATTTTGCTCAAAATTTAACAGTTTGCTTGAATTTTCTTTATTCAATGACATTATGATAATTCTAGGGATTGGTTCCCCTTAAAATACGTCTAAATTGACATGTAAGGTAACATATCATATGACTTACCTTGCAGAAACAGTTGCCATCATCATCGCAATCGCACAGATCACCACGGCATGTGGATGGGTCCCGCCCTCTTCGACTGCAGCGACACTTGCGACATTTTGGGTAACCATGGTAACCGAATCCACATGTATGGCACGTCCTTCCCTCGTAGCTTTTGTAGCATCTGTAGAATAATGCACATGAAAGTTACCAATAATTCATCAATAGTTGGTATAGTGGGGGAAAATTGCTTTTCAAAATAGTAAGAGAAATCTATGATTCCTCATTCATCCTTGCAACATTTCTCTCCCTCAGATCCCCCCAAAAGATAATCTCTATCTCACTCTCATTATATGTACCTACTGCCGTTCCTTATTTATGACTTCCCTTTTGATTTTCCTTTTGATCTTCTTATTTCACTTTGTCCCATGTAACATATTTCCAATTATCTCCTTCTAACCGTTCATACTTTCTTCCATCTTTCCCTCTATCCTCTTCTGTCGCCATTTTTCATTTCTGCTTCTCCATCTCATATACTCTATTCCCCTCACTCTCGTCTACCTTCCACTCTTTTTCCCTTTTTCTCCTTTCCCAAAATTCTTGGACAAAGCGCATTTAGCCCTATAAACCTTGGAAATAGTCCACGTGACCTCAAAATTACATGTAGCCCCTGCAAAATGTATTACAGACCCTATTTTTTCAGGAGGCAATAAGTAACTTTTACCCTGGGGACTCCCTCCCATTCTCTGTTCATTCCATAAATACTTACTTGCATTGTCCTGTGGTTAAATCACACTGTTGGTTTGACGACCCAATGTCACTGCAGTTACAGGGCTGAAAAAAAACAAAAGAAAATGTAATCTGAATTTGCATACATGTATGTTTGAAAATAATACACCAGTATCCCTTATCAAAATTGACATTAGCATTCATTTGACATACAAATGTACTCTCAGGAAAGAAATCTCATATCAATTAACTAGGGAACACTGGTTATTTCAGATTTCCAGCAAAGATTTCCAGGTCATGCCTTCTCTTTAGTGTTTGCTTGTTATTTTAGTTTGGCTTGATTTTGGCTCCAGAATTTACTTGTCATTTAATTTCTCTGCTTTTGGATTCATTTTATCATTTCTCTTTCATGCACTAACAAAAGAAAGTTTTGGGTTATTTTCTTTACTTTTTTTTTTTTCATTGTCTTATTCATTCTGTTTTGTTTTGCTGGTTTAATTATAGAACGCTTAGAGACTTGGTTGCTGGCTTGTCAATTTTTTCGTTTCTTATCATGCAAAACATTCAAACCACTAACCTTGCATCCAAACATGGAGTTATAACCCCAACTTCCGTCAGCACAGGAGTCACACCGCTGACCAATGACGTTAGCTGGACATCCACACTGACCGGTGACTGGATCACAAAGACCACCTGATTGCTCACATCCACAAGCTATAAGAAAAGAAAGATATATCACCAGGCTTTTATTGATACTTCAATCAATTTATCAATTGATTGTGGAATCATAGAGATGTAGTGGTTATGACGGTTCGAATTCCATTGATGACATTAATTTCCCTCAGCAAGAAATTTATACACTTTGCTGCATTCAACCCAGGTGTTTGAATGGGTACCTGGTAGAATAGGAAGTTTTAATCACCACTGTAAGCTGACATTGTGTGACATTGTGTGCAGTTGCTATTGCTATATATCCTTTGACCGAGCTGGGAAAAGCGCCATGTAAGAAATTATATTATTAATTATCATTTGAGAATACAGGAATGACACATGACTTTAGCTGGACATTCACGCTGCCGAGTAACTGGATCACAGAGACCACCTGATTGCTCGTATCCACAAGCTATAAGGATAGAAAAATGACATAAAACATGAAGAGAAAATTTTCTGACTGAAAATAAGCTGAGTCTGTAATAGATATAACTGATAGAAAAAGGCTCAGTGTGACCTCTTCTTCAGATCTGGCCCTTTGCAATCAACTCTCATTTGTGATCATTTTGTTAACGAGATCAGGGTTTGTGATCCAACATACTCAATTCCATATCTGAACAAGGAGGATTTGCTAGAAAGTTCTAATTGATTGCAAACTAACTGCAAATCATTTAAATATTGAAACATGCAGTTTCATTCAAGCATGATCCACACTTCTTATACCACTATACCTTAAACAATGGTTTTAATTGGCATGCAGCAATCAACTGCAACTTACATTTTTTTAATAACAGCAACCTTCTACAAACAACCACTGAGATGGAAATTTGAAGACTATCGAATATAGCAAAGACTCAATAATACTATAATACTATCACGTACACCAAAATTTAACTAAATATCCCCAGCCGTTCTCCTTTTCCATAACAAGACCACAATTTTTTCATTAACATCTTTATTGTTACTTACATTGGCAACCGTCCTCTCCAAAATTCCAGAAACCTGCCACACACTGGTCGCAGCGCCGACCCGAAACCCCTGGCTTGCAACGGCACTGGCCTGTGATGTCATCACATATGCTATCCAATGAGCCGGTAGGATTGCAGTCACATGACTGGCAACCAGAGTCGGTTATATTAAAGTGTCCAGGCTAAAAGGAATACAAGCATTATATCACATTGTGAGTTTTTCCTTCTCAATCTATGAGATTTGTCAATTTTGATGGATTACCGATCAAAAGAATATCATCAAAAGATACAAATTTAGAGATTTACATCTATATCACTATTTTGTTAATTATTATTTCACAATTCTGGGTGGATCATCCTTTTCAGCAAGACAAGCTTTACTTCAAAATATTGTAAAAATCAAAGTTCAAGGTACTTTGTAAGACATCACAAAATATAAGTTTTAAATGTGCAAGGACATTTTCAACTAAACTAACAAACCATAGTATAGAGAATGGGAATGAGAAAAAAATGAGAACAAAATCAAAGAGGATCAGCTTAAAATAGTTCACTGATAATTCTTCACAAACCATCTGAGGCTAATTGATAGTATATTACATTCCTCTTTGTTTACCCATTTTGATCAAATGAGATAACTCCCTTGTTAATTTCTTTTAGTATATTTCTTGTATATTTCTTCATTCTATCATACCAAAACCTGATAAGCTTGTAAATTACAGGATTGTTATTGTGAATTTCAGCAAGGTATTTCCTGTGCAACCTGCAACCTGTCAATCATTGGTAACTGACTTGATTTGACCTTCTGGTGACTTTCACCTTCTCATAGTGTATAGCTACAGGTCAATGACATCAAATTATTGAAACATAAAAGACTGATTTCTCAAAATTTCTAGCTATATCTGATCCTTTATAAAGGATGTAGAAAATCATGATGATGGAAAATGGCTTTACAATTATATTATAATTTGTACGGAGAGCACTTCAATTGCGATTTAAATTATGTACATTGATTTTGTAAGTAATGAATTAATTTATCAATAAATAAATTAACAATTACTGAAAACTTTATTAGTGTGTAAGTTTGCTTCGATTTCACCTTCATTAATAGATATCATGTGGGCAAAAATATCTCAAGTTCAAACAGGGAGAGAAAGCCGAAGTCTAAATAAAACTGAAGTACAATTTAGGCAATCAATAATTAAAGTTAAACCAACTAGAATATGTAACATCAAGTTCTCTAATGTGATGCATTTTAATATTTGTAAGTATATAGTAATCAATTTTCACTTCTATAGGTCAAATTAGTTCCTTGCTTCCTTATTCTATGCAAGAGTTAAAAAGTACAAGGCCTTCATTCAAAATATTAATTTTGACAAGTAAAACTGCATATTCAACAAGTCTATTCATTGCTCAAATGTCTCGAAATTTAAGTACTGTATATTATAAACCATCATTAAAAACAACAACTTTTATGAAAATCTTAAACAAGAAAATTCAATTATGCTCTTCTGTTTTAAAACACGAGATACCTGTACCTGGAGGGGGTGTTTTATCAACTCACCATGCAAGTATCGCATTGCCGACCTGTGACATTTGACCTGCATTGACACGACCCAGTGACCTCATCACACTGAGGGGAAAGCGAGCCTGCCTCATGGCAATCACAAGCTGAAAGAAATGAAATTAGAAATAAGAGAAATTGGAAATATGAGAAATCTAAATTGTTTTGACAAGAAATCTTGCTCTGATGGTATTATATTCAGGTGTACCAGTGACATTTGGATTGTTGTGCAATTTTCATTGCTTGAATCATCATGGCTAGGTACATCGTGCTTACATTTTCTCGGTTTTAACAAAAAGTAAAATGAATCAAAAATCTCAAAAAGTGGTCATTATTTACATGACAGTTTAGCTTCTCATTGAGGTCAGTTTCATCAAAATATTCGTTCGTAGGCCAAATGTTTCGTTAAATTCATATCTATATCTATTATTATATTATAAATGTATATTTATTGTAAATGTGTTCTGAAGTTGTAATAAACGCAGGTTAT
>BQKZ01001205.1:2423-55245 GCA_036244855.1 Temnopleurus reevesii | reverse complement strand
AAAAAAAAAAGTGAAAATACTTCAAAGTTCCCATATTCTCAAAAAAGAATAAAATGCCCAAGAATGGATTTTAAAAGATGCCCAAGGTTGGATTTTAAAAGAAAGTTCAGTTTGGGCCATTTTCAGAGGGTCAGTAGGTTGAAGGCATCCAACCAATTTTTTTTTTGCCTAATTTTTTTTCCAAAAGTTACAATTGATTGCAAGTTGCAGTCGATCGGAACGCGCCAATCAAAATCATTGTTTCATGCGTGTCTTGTTAGAAGCACATACAATGCGCAAATTATTATGCATCATAATTTGCAACTTTCGAACAACACCCACTAAGTGCTGCAAGTTTTTAATCATTCAGAATATCTATTTCCAGTTTAAAACTAATGAAAACACACCTCCTAATCTATAATTGATTGGTTATATTTTGCTAGTTCACTGCTCATGTGAGGTTCACAGTCAAGGGCAGAACATTAGAGGGGGTCCACACACTTTAGGCATATAATATCAGCTACAGACATTTAACTTGTGATAACCATATATTCAGCATCTCTTAAAATGTTTCCAGTGTAATATCATGTCCATTGCCCATTTTTGAACTAATGGAAATGCATCCATTAATGTATAACCTGTTACCGTTTTTTCTACTCCACTGCTATTATGAGACTTAGGGGGTGTTGCTCAAAATCAATTGCAAATCAACTGCAACTTTGCCAATTGTAACACGCGTTTTTATTCACACATGGTATGCGCATTTAATAAAACGTGCATGAAACAATGATTTTGATTGGCCTGTTCCGATCAACTGCAACACCCCTTTAATGTATCAGCTTGATAACTTACAAGAATCATATATTAATGTCTCTATATAAAATATTGCCAATTTTCTCTCACAAGGAACATCTATTTCTGGAAACACACCTCCTAATCTATAATTTAATGGTTATATTTTGCTACTCCACGGCTCCTGTGAGGTTCATAGTCAAGGGCAGAACACTATGAGGGGGTCCATACCCTTCGAGGCATATCATATCAGCTATCTTACACGCTCTTCTACAGATAAGATTGTCCACTCACTGATTTCTTCCTGTCTTGACTTTGACAACAGTCTGCACTACATTACCAAATACTTCATTCAATATCCCAACTGCAAAAACCTACAAAATGCAGCTGCAAGCATCAAACACGATATAATCTATTTTCGAAAAATTAAGTTGAACGGTAATGCTATAATAATCGGAACCGGCTTGTCATTGTTGTGTCCGCAAAGTTGATTAAACGGCGTACGGATCTATTGTCTGCATCCCACTTAATTTTACGGAAATAGTTTATATCGTGTTTCATATACAACAAGAATCTTACAAATTGACATTGAAAGTGGCTTTACATGGTGAACATGGTTAAAAAAATGTGGACAAAATGAAAAACTCCCTTCCTCTTCAAGTGCAAGTACATTTCTCTTGAAGAGATAATGTAATAATTTGTTCAGAAAAATAAAATCATACTATAGTTTTCTTCAACTTCAATAAAAGCTTTCACAAAGAAGGTAAAATAATTACAAAGGCAGTAGATTAAACAATACCTATTGATTCTATCTCTAAAATCATAAGACTTTCAGAGATTGTATATACGCACCAATCCATTGGACTTAAATTAAAGTACAGTCAAACCTCGTTATAAGCAGGCCCTTGGGACCAGAGAAATTATCTCTTTATATCGAAATCTTGTTATATCAGGGCCAAAATCAAACAAAATACAAAGATATAAGACTCTGAAAACTATCTTGTTATAACGAGATCTTGTTATATCAGTGCTCTTTATAACGAGGTTTGACTGTATTTGTAATTTACAGTGAAGACTGAGTTAAGTTTTGTCCCCCTTCACCTTATAAAGTACATCCTTCTACAGGAGAATTCAACGCACTTTCCATGCTTCTGCCCACCACATCAATAAATGATAGTAAGACAATTGATCTGTGACAAATGTCAACATTTATAACCATTAACATCTCAGTGAATGGTCCCTAAACATCTTATTCATAGAAAGAGAAACCGGTTGCAGCCATTTTTCAAATACATCGCACTTTGGGGAGTGATCCGAAACAAATTTTCTTGAACATCGTTCATATTTATCTGCATGGTGGAAGTGAATTTCCTCATAGGGATAAAACAGTTTCGAAAATATTCTATTTTTGATTGATAGGATTTAACTTCATGAGATTCAAAGAAATGAACCAATTTGACAAAGGGGTTGTGTTAATAATGTTTTAAATGTCTACGCCCTAGCATGGCTACCATTCGGCGCTCACTGCATTTAAGGAATTCTTCCTACCAGTACTTATTAACCTCACCTGGGTTGAGTGCAGCACAATGTGAATGAATTTCTTGCTGAAGGAAATTAACGCTATGGGTGGGATTCGAACCTGCGACCCTCGGGTTGAAAGGCGAGAGTCAGAACCACTATATCCCGATGCCATGACGTGATTGATCGAAACGTGCCAATCAAAATCATTGTTTCATGCGTGTCTGGTTAAATGCCCATACCATGCACAAATGAAGATTCGCGTTACAATTTGCAAAGTTGCAGTTGATTTGCAGTTGAGTTTGAACAACACCCCCAAAGAGTCAGAGGCATCTGCTTGTCACTTCAACAGACGGTGCTCTTTTTTTCTTCTTTTTGCTTGTTTTTAATAATGATAATAATGATAATAATAATAATGTATAGCATTTAAACATGCCATCTCACTAGTCACCTATTCAGAGGCACGAGACAAATTGTCTAGTATCATTACCTGGCAATAGCATAGCTGCCAAATAGGTGCTTTTGGATTTAAAAGAATAAATTTTTGCCGATTACCCATTCACCTCACGTGGGTGGTGTTTCACCCAAGTTACTAAAGACTTTAAGAACGACTTTATGTACGACTTGTATCAGTTCTTGTGCTGAATGATTGAGAATCTTACATGTATTACACTCATTAACGTAGTCCAGTCTTTCTTAAAGTTGTGCATAACTTTAAGAACGATTTGGTGAAACACCGCCCTGGGTTACGTGCAGCACAATGTGGATAGATTTCTTGCTGAAGGAAATAAACGCCATTGTTGGGATTCGAACCAGGATTTATTGGTTGAAAGGCGAGAATTGTAACCACCACACCACAACGCCTCTACTAAAACCAAACAACTCCATCCAGATCTTCATACAGACTTGGATTGGTTTGCGTTACTTACCAAATCATTTGGACCAGCAAATGGATCCAAAACACACTGCTCTGCATGACCAAAGCATATACACTGTCCGCCAACCGAGATATCTTTGATGGAATAATAATACTGGAAAGGACAAAAGAAAAAGAATTTTTTTTGAAAAATATGAAGATTGAATCCATTTTACTGTATGAGTTACTTTATGTATGATGATTTCATTTGTATTTTTCAACTGATTTCTATTTTATTTGATTCTATTGGAAATGAAAATAAACCAAACCTCGGCATATCCTTTTTGGGGATTTGATCAAAACTGAAATTTTTGTTTAATTGATCCTTCATTTTTTGTTCAATTATCTTTTCATTCATTTCTTTTACTTAATCAAATCCTTGCTTTTGTCCAGATTTAGGTTTTTGGTTCAATGAAAAATAAGTTCCTTTCTCTTACCCTTCTTGAGACGATCGGTTCCACGTATCGAAGCCCTTTGGTATTGAACGTCATAAGGTCAGCGTGTAATGTTCGGATCTGTTGTAGGCGGAATCTAATGAAACGCGCTGATGTAAAATCCTGTATTCAAAGATAAGATAAAAAGATAATAACAGTATGGATTATAATATCAGAACAANAATGAAAAATAAGTTCCTTTCTCTTACCCTTCTTGAGACGATCGGGTCCACGTATCGAAGCCCTTTGGTATTGAACGTCATAAGGTCAGCGTGTAATGTTCGGATCTGTTGGAGGCGGAATCTAATGAAACGCGCTGATGTAAAATCCTGTATTCAAAGAAATGGTGAAAAGCAGCATGAATTATGATACAAGTACAATTTAAGTTCAATTAAAAAAACATATTTTTAAATGGTGTATGGCAGGCTACAGCCATAGTTATAATAATACAAAATCTGTTGGAGACGAAATCTAATGGAATGTGCTGATGTAAAAAAAAAAATAGTAAAAAGCACACCAGTAACATCTAAGTTCAATTTAAAACACATACTTTGAAATGGTGTTGCCGAGCTTACACCAGGGTAATAATGATATAAAAGTGACTCGAGCATTCTGCGGAGTGGACATGTTGATAAATAGCATGTATTTTCATTATCATCATTATTAATATTATCATTATTACATTCAACAATAGTGAATTATATACACTATCTGGTTCAGATCTGTGTATACTATTGGTAAAAATGGGAGGAACTCAAATACAGGTAGGCTTTGGCCGTCAATGGGGGTGGGTGGGTTCCAATGAGCATGTATAAAACGCTGCTATTTTAATCAATTTCTGCTGTTCCATTTAACACCTTAGTTTTACAGTGTTTGAAACAATTAAAAGTGTAAAATTTACCCTCTGAAAGTACAAAGGAAAACTGTTGGTGGTCTGTACTTTGATGTTCATCTCAGAATCAAATAAAGCAATTTGTCACTTTTGAATTCATCTACTTTACACTCATTTTTATTATAAACATTTCATACAACAGATGCATATACCCACAATAAGGGAGTAATACACTTTGAATATGAAATGAATCACCAGATACGATAATCAGGATGTATTAAACACAATGGTAAATAAATGTAAAATGCAATCAACCATGGAACACCATTTGCACTCAAATTTGATTCTTTTCACAAGCATTATCAACCCCACCCCAGGATAATTATTAATATCAACTCCATTTTCCCTCCAAACCACTAATTGGTGTGATGATCAAAATAGGAATATCATTCTCACCAATTTATGGGCAGATGACACAAATAGAGGATTAAGTATGAAAAAGAATCAGATTTATTGAAAACCGCTCATTACTGTCCGTTTTCATCAAGACAGCCCATGTGATGGTGGTATTGAATGGATAGATTTTAATACTTCATAAAGAGAGGAGGAAATTACTATACCCCTCCTGAGGTCATCCAACAAAACCTGACCACACTGGACCTTTACAGAAATCAAATAATTGCAAAGAGACAGAAATTTGTTCTTTCATCATACATGTAACTGCCATCTGTGCAAACTAGCAAACTAAATTGTGTGCGCGTTAGTTCAGGTCTGACCTCATTTTTCAAGTACACTTTGACTTTACTTCTTATAGATAGTACTTGAACGAGTTGTCCATTGATAAATTCATATGTGAATGTGAAATAAAAGAAAGTACAGGCACCACTTAGTGCCCTGAAAAGTTGAGGGACTGAAAGTAGAGGGGCTGTGGATTTAAACAATTTTACACAATTGTTGTCAACAGGCTTGCACACATTTAATGGAAATTTGAGGGACTGCAGAACACCCCCCCCCCCATCCCTCGATCTAGGTATAAATTTGTTTTGAACTCTTAGATTAACAATATCAACAAAAACTGCTCATTACTGTCCGTTTTCAACAGGCAGGCCCATGTGATGATGGTATTGAATGGATAGATTTACTTCATAAAGCAACAAGGGGGAAATCATTTTCCCCCTCCTGAGGTCATCCAACAAAACCTGACCACACTGAACCTTTACAGAAATCAAATAATTGCAGAGAGTCCCAAGTTGTCCTTTCATCATAACTGCCATCTGTGCAAACTAAATTGTTTGTGTTAGTTCAGGTCTGACCTCATTTTACAAGTATATGCAGGCCTTATAAAAAGTAATTAAACAAGTTTGGGAGGGATAATTACCAGAGATATGAATGTAAAATTTACTTGTCCACTATTAAAGTGTCCTTAAAAGTTGAGGGGCGGGGTATTTTAATATTTTAATGCATTGTCATCCGTTTGCATGCAGTTACTGCAAAAGGCACGGGGCTGCAGCCCCTAATCTGCACCCACTGTAACAGGTATACAATTTCGCTAATTAACTTGTGGATTCACCTCATTATCCAAACTCAAATTACAGAAACAACGATATGAATATTTAAGACACACACAAACAAATATCAAATTTATTCAATAATAACAATAATAATAATAATAATAGATGCGATTTATAATGCGCAGAATCCATCCTGCTGGATGCTCAAGGTGCAGTAAAGAATAGTAAAGGAAACTGTTTAAATTTATCGGCAGAATCCAGCTAACCCTTTTACCTCCCTGTGTTGGAACCTGAATTCCTTCACTTATTCTTTTCGTTCAAATTGGAGAAAGAGAAACTAAAAACACTGGAGTTATTCTGATAATTTTCATTTCGTCAAAGAGATTATTGCGTAGCCTTTTGAACTTCAAAAAATCATAACCTTGTGAAAATACAGATTTTAAAGCAGTTTACAGGGATAAAAATACAACACTTCCCTGATTTTGCAAAGGATTTGTGCCCTACTTGCTCTGACTTTTCAACAAACACACATACACACACGAACACGAACACACATCCTCACTTCAAAGGGGATCCCTCCGTCAACAGACAGATACCACATGAATAGAAAGCAATCTCGATATCAAAACTTTACCTCTCATGGTCAATATTTGAGCGAGGTACTTTCAAACGAGAGCACGAGGGGTCAAGAAGATTTGAAGAGCAAGCATTCAAATAGAATCAATGCAATTACAGTTTGTTCACTTGCTTTCCTTCGAGTGATGCCATTATGCCATTGAGCAAACACAAAGATTTCAACATGTGGGACTACAGCTCATTCAACTAGTGACTGAACTGACCCCATTTTATCTATTTTTGCCGCCTTAAAGGTTCTTTTACCATCTTTGATGCAAATTGACCCCATTGAGCTAAATTTACCCTCTTTCTTTATAAAAAATCTTTGATACCGACCCATCATTTTATCTGCAGGCCCATATGCCTTTTTTGACCCAGCAAATACAGAATCTGTCAATTCAGAATTATCCTTTTTTGTAAAACGTTTAAATCTAAAGAAGATAAAGAATATTGATCAATATATTCCTGAAGTCCACATTTAACTTCCATTAAGAAATAAAAACTAGAAAACTATAACAATATCACATTATCAGTACTCAAAATATTTCATGGTTCAAAACCTTGATATTCTTATATATAACCAAACTAAAACTATACTCATTAACTTTGTGATTGAATTTAGTAAATTGATAATATGAGGCTAAAAACCTATCAAGAGTGAATATAGCTATTTGTTTAGCTGCAACATCACAACACGAATCGAATTGGGTATAGGGAGAGAGAACAGTAATTGAAAGAAGCTCACAATAGACCTAGAAAAACTTCCTATCTGGACTGTTGAATAGATGCTTTGCTTGAGGCGTGAAATAACAGGTCGAAAAGCCACGCATTTTGCAATGGATTTCTTTCCACGAGGCAAAGTAAATAGCGAGTTGTGAAAGGGTAATATTAGTAAAAATGCCAATTATTATCTTTTGGCATGTTAGATGAACTTGTTGGAACTACCTTGGGGACTATTGGGAATAAAGTCATTGAAAACCTCACTGGATGAGAGGAAATTAGGGAGATCTCAACGTTTTTATTCACAAGGGATGTCTATTTTCATGCTTTATCTTCTGGGGAAGCACGTTATTCAATATTTTTCAATTTACTGTGTGCATTGGGTAAAGATATAAGGAAATCTTCTGCAAATAGGATAGCCATATCATTTTGTTTTTATATAATTGCATTGTATTATCTTTGATTAGGATGTGATTTAGATAAAAAGATTTTTTGAACATCTCCAAAAAAGAAGCTAGAAGTGGTTGTGATCTTGTCACCTGTAAAGCAGGGCGGTGTTTCACCAAGTCGTTTTTAAAGTTACACACGACTTTAAGAAAGACTGGAGTATGTTACCGACTGTAATACGCATAAGAGCCTCAATCATTCAGCACAAGAACTGATACCAGTCATGCGTAAAGCCGTTCTAAAAGTCTTTCGTATCTTGGTGTAACACCGCCCAGGTTTCCTTGCAATTTACTTTATGGGCTGGGTGAAATAGAACAATAAAAAACTACAAATAAAATAAATTTGCCTATACATGATAACATGTTTGCTAAATTTCAATTTGACCACCTTCAGCAAATCAGAAAGTTTAAATAGAGGCAATTTTGGTGATCAGGTAAAGAAGTTTTGCTGCCTTTTCACTAAAGTGTAGAGACGCACTCGGCTACTTGCAGCGCCAGTAATCTGGATGCAGTGCTAGTCTTCGAATCTAGACACAGCTAAACTCCCAATGTACCATGTTGCACTTAACTACCTGGACAGGGGTTTCACCGAGATAAGAAAGATTTTACGAACTATTGTACACACGACTGGTATCAGTTCTTGTGCTGAATGATCATGAATCTTACAAGTATTATACTTGTTAACATACTCCAGTCTTTCTTAAATTTGTGCATAACTTTAAGAACAAGTTGGTGAAGATAAGAAAGACTTAAAGAACGACTTTAATAAGTTTGATTGGTATCCCTTCTTGTGTGTAATGGTTCACACTATTACGCTCATTCCGCTCAAGATGTGTTACCAGTCGAACTTAAAGTCTCTCTTATCTTGGTGAAACACCACCCTGGTTTGAGTCTTTGCTAATAGACTAGAGAGTTGGCGACATTTGTGCTGTCTGATAATTGACACTTGTAACATTGCAACTGTGGAAAGATGATTTAATGTGAAAGAATTTGGTTCACATCAAAATTGGACCTGTTCAGCAAAATGAGTGTCAATTTATTTCACATTCCTGGAAGAATGTGCTTTATGAGATTCAAATCTTTTGTGACCTAAAAATTCTATATGTATGATCCAATTCTCACATATTGCCTTTATCAGATATTATAGGTTGAAAGTTATGTTGAATACAAAAATAAATTGCCCATTCTGTTGTAAAGTTCAGTTTGGTTGAATCTTGATCAAAACACAATCTCGCCAAAAAGATAGAAGAGTTGAGACACATACAATGTTATTAAAGTTCGCTTTTCAAATTAATTTGCAACAGACAATAATTATATATAAGAGTTTTAATCTTGATGCAACACATGAAACTGACCATTTTCATATCTACAAAAGATAATAAGACAAAATGAACATTTTCATATCTACAAAAGATATTAAGACAAAATGAACATTTTCATATCTACAAAAGATAATAAGACATAATGAACATTTTCATATCTACAAAAGATAAAAAGACAAAAAGAATTTTTTAATCTCGCCATCATTTGTACATGCATAACACGATATTAACTATTGCTCTTTGTATCCTCTGGAAAAAAGAATTATATAAATTCAATTATTGTTATTATTATTTTGAAAAAATTAAGTCAAACTCAAATTCAATGGTCCTTTGTAATGCTATTCAAATAGGAACCGGCTTGTGATTGTTGTGTCTGCACAATTGAATACACCGCCTACGGTTCGATTGTCTGTGGCCCACTTAACTTTCCAGAAATAGTTTATATGTGTTGAATGCAAACCTCAGTATATATACACCATAACCTCTAATATATTCATTTTTGGTGTAACGTTTAAAATTGTTCCTTTTAAATACAGGCAAGACATTTACAACCAAAATATCTCATCAATAATCTAATTAAATTCTTGACAGCTAACAGTTTTATGATAAATGGTACCCTTAACCGAGTCTCCAAGACTAGCTGTAATATCCTTTCATTTATGACCCAGAACAAATTAACCCTATTGAAAAAATCTAGTTTCATTCACTACTTGCGACTTACAAATTGGATTTGTGGCTGAGAATTTAGTAATAGTGTAATAGCTAGAAGCTGTAGACGTATGCAGACGAATGTAATAGACATAAAATGTAGGTGAATACAACTTTTGAATGGGAAACTGTGTCAATTGCTAATTACATTTCTTTTCTGAAAATAAACTGACTCTGTGGATAGAGTTCTCACACTCTGACTAATGCAAAAGCCACGATCATAAAGATCTTCACTTTTATTAATATTCATGAATGTGTCTGTCCTGCTAACCTAGTTTAGGTGAAAAAGTACTTGTTTGGTTGCCCTCAAATGTCATTTTTAAAATTGCACCAGTTGGTCTGAAATGGTTTTTCTTTTATATTTTCTGTTTTAGGTACACATTTCGCATGCAAAATTAGACAAAAAAGTTAAAAGGGAGTGTAAAAATAGAGAACATCTGAAAATGTCTTCTTAAGATTGAACATCACTTTATGTTAGTTTTTAATTTTGAGTAACAAAAGTATTTTTAAAGTTCACATGTGCTTTTAACTGTTAGTAACATTTGAACTACAATACTTGTGATCTATTTCTTGGTAGTATGTTGGTCATAACTTTTTCATTATGATCCCAACTTTGGCATTAAAAAGCATGCATAAAACACTGGCCCACTTTGACCCAAAGTTTCAAAGGAAACCTCAATTTCATAGCAAGAGAGGATATAAAGTAGAACAAAATTTCAAGAAAAGCTTTCCATGAAAATTGTTCCCGAATATGCACCAACAAATAAATGACACCCTCTGGGGTGAAGTTTTGCCTGCTTTGTCACGATGTCAGCGGTGGGATACAATGTAGGGTGCATGTGTTTAAAAAAAACATGCTCAAGAATACACTGGTAGTTATTCAGAATTTAATAGACAGTCCATACAGGTATCAAATCAGCCACTCTTGTGAACAAAATGTTCCCTACCTTTTCTTGGTGGCAGCAGTGGGATATAACCAAGAGGCCTGTGATTGCACATCCTAAAGAAGAGGTACACTGACAGTTCTGAAAACTTTGATGGCAGTCAGTGCACACATCATTTTAGCTATTTCCACATCTTGAGGACACACACACACACACACACACAACACAATTATGTTATTCTTGAATCAAACAGGTATTTGGAAATGGTTGTTCCAAAATGATGAGAATAAAATACTTACAAGTAAAGTCTGACTCGGATTCGCAGCTGTGGGTCTGCCATTAACAATGGACGTATGAATCTCCCCGTTCTCTAACGGCTCCAACTTAGAATACAGCGACGTGCACGTGACCTCGTCATCACGCGAGAAACGGTGCATATCCTGCGATGGGACGATTCCATATTCCTTCACACACTCGCTGTCCGATACGGCAAAGTATTGCCAAGGTTTGTACATTTCGCCGTCTAAAGAGCGCTCAAGGATCCAGTTTCCTGGCCGCGGAGAATTTGCTGCTTTGACGATGACGTATGCCACTTGGTAGATCTGGGAATTTGGAATGAAACAAGAAAGAATTCATTGCAGGATATTTTTATAAACCATGATTCATAGCTGATGAAGATAGAGGTCTGCGTATGCATCATGTATCTTTTACACTGAATTTATCAAACAAGAATTTATTCATTCATTCATTCATTCATTGCATCACATTCATTAAAACACCAAAAATAAGGTGATAAATCTGGATGATGGATTGCTCTGCTTAAAATCTTCATTTGAACTACACATTGTCATTTCCTTATTCATATTGATCTTTCTATGAATCAAATCCTGTATTGAAGCTAATATTGAGTAGGCCTACTTGCAAAAACAATTAATTCAAAGAAAATGAAGTGTTAGAAATGTAAGACATGTTGAAAAGATTGCACTGTTCAAAATCAAAATGATCTTATCACAAAGCCCTTTTCACATTTATTCCCCTGCTACTCAAAATCATTTGGCATATATTTTTCTATTAAGAGTTTTGACCATTCTCTTCATGTTTTGTGGAATTCTGTTAACATTAACCTTCCCTACATGACCAAAATTAGATACTTCATGTAAGCTGTCTTACATCAATGTACAAAATATTATTATTCTATCCATATGTAAAACGAACATAACTATTGATTCTCCTCCTGCACATGATATTTTCTTCCCTCTCCCAATGTCATTCACAAAGCGAAAATACTAGGGCAATATCCCTTCCAACCATGCAATATCTACCCTATTCCCAAACGTAAAGCATATTTATTTGCTTAAAGGGGAACTTCACCCAGACATTGATGTGTGCTCAGCGGATGAAGAAAAATACAATGGTCAATCTGTGAAAATTTGAGCAAAATCCGACAATCCATTCAAGAGTTATGAATTTTAAAAGTTTTGATTTACACCCCTCATAGGCTCCTCAAATTGGCAACGTACAGACACATAATGGCTGACGACATGGAGAACTCTCCATTCACTTTGTACACAGAATTTCAGATTTTCTCCTTTTTCTAGAAAAGTAGACAAAATTGTAATTTTCTCTTCAAGTATGATATGCACATTTTGATTCTGCCAGTATTTCGGAATGAATTTTGTTGATTTATTGTCTACCTTTCTAGAAAAAGAAGAAAATGTGAAATTCCGTGTACAAAGTGAATGGAGAGATCTCCATGTTGGAAGCTATTTTGTTCCTGTACGTTGCCAATTTGTGGAGCCCATGAGGGGTTTAAATCAAAACTTTGAAAATCCATAACTTTTGAATGGATCGTTGGATTTTGCTCAAATTTTCACAGATTGACCATTGTATTTTTCTTCATCCACTGAGAGTGCATCAATGTCTGGGTGAAGTTCCCCTTTAAAATCCTCCAAATCCAAGTACCAGATGCAATCTGATATTTCGCAGGAATAACAATATTCAAACAAATTTGGAACAGAGGCCTAGGGATATTTGTACACATCAATTCACTTGTCAAGCGAAGAAATGCGTGCAAGATGTGATATCTTTGTCAGAAAATAAGACTGTTTGTTTTTCATTTATTCATATTTCATATCAAATATAGTGGCCTGGTCGTCATGTGACAGGAATCATTGTGGGGTGATATCAACTGTGACAGCATATTACTGAATGTCAAGATTAAAATCAAGGTTGAGATATTAAATGCTCAAAGTGTGGATGAGGGAGAAATCATCTTGATAGATCTGAAAAGATGAGAGAATGTTTCATAGGGAAGCAAAGTTTGTGCATTGATAGGCCAGTTTACAAATAGATTGAAACTTCTTGAAAACTGACATGTGGCATCCCTTCAACCTGTTCATAAAAATTAAACTACAATGCTTTGAACCAAGTTTGCAAACAATTAACAGTTATTGATATGTAATGCTACCATTAGGCAAGCTTTCGGGTTGCCAAAAATATGAATCATGTATGGAGTATGCAATTATGCATAAGATTTGCATCTAAGAGTACCCCCCATCCCCCCTCTGGTACTAGTGATGGACAAAATGTGGTGATATGGTCATGCATTGCATCTCAAAATAAGTGAAATATTTGGTTCACATTGATGGTGCATCATAAATATCTCTTTTAATCTATCATGAAGAGATGCAATAATAAACCAAGAGTGATCTGACTTTATCACTAACGGAACAACTTCTTAAATACCTTTTTCATCCAAAACAATTGGCAGAATTGTCTTTTAGCTTATCATATCTGCATTAAATATGGCAATAAATCTAAGAAAGATAGATTTTACCAATTTTATGCACATCATCATGCAACTCCTGCTCTACAATGGAACAACAAACAAGAGAGTTTATTGTTTTCTTATCATTTGGTCTTACAGAGGTTTGACACAATTCACTTAAAGATGGTCAACAAAAGATTGAGCAGATTCAGAATAAACAGATTTTCACAAAACTGTGTTAACTTTTAGTTAATGATAGACAAGAAGTACAAACAATGTTGCATAAAGATTGAGTGAGAGTGAGAAAGAGGGTAACAAAGCATAAAAAGAGGGTGTGAGGGAGAGAGGAATGGAGAGGGAAGAAAGTGTGACTAGGGAGAGAGCTGAAGGAGGAGGAGGGAGCAGAGAGAGAGCTAGAAAACGAAATGAGACAAAATGGGAAAGGGAGCAAGGGAGAGAGTGGGGGAGTGACCAAGAAATTGCTGAGGGCTTCAATACTTTTGCACTGACATAGCAACGCAACCGGCTCAGTGTATAACCTATTAAAATTTGGTATGATCCTCTCTGGACGTAATTTCCGTAGTGTGCTCTGAAGTTGAATTAATGTATTGCTGCTACATTGACAAAATGCAAATCTATTTTTCATTTTTAGTCTTTTAGAAATCTTGAAATTTACATACCTTCTTGTACCTGTAATACATGAACGGGCCTATTAAGTCACAAATCATGAATTTAATACCATACATTTTACTCAATTAGCTAAGATTTCAAACTTTTTATTCACAATTTGAGTAAATCTTATCCATTGTGAATACTCTATTGAATGCTAGTAACCTCAAATGATTTGAGTCCACAGTGTTTACACAAAGAACATAAAGGAATGTTTTCTCAGTGTAAAGATAAATGGTTCACAAAACAGAGTGTATTTTGGTTTTAGAGTGTGAAGGCTTTTGTTTGGTGTGTGTTTTTGCGTCAAAAGCACTCATGGGGCGGAACTAAAGGTGCTAATTTATGTCAATATGTGCAGTTGGATTTAACATGTGAGGAGTCAAAGAAACCTTTGGGGATCTTGAATCCTGAAGAAACACTATCATCATTTTAAGTCAGGGTACTTCATTACCTCTAGTAGTCAGTAGGGGTCACACCTAGAGCCGAAAACTTACGTTTTCAGAAACTAAGACAGTCCTAAGTAAACTTACATGCATTTTTCAAAAGTCACCTTCTCTCCTTCTCTTCTTAATCAAGGTACCAAGGCGAGTTCATAAAGTTACTTACTTTGCGAGTTTTTTAACAAGTTGCCTTTTTGCCCTTTTTAACCAAAACAGGACATCTTGGTGATTTTAACACTGATTCACCTTCGCTCCGCAAGTGTAAGCTTCGGTAGGTTTTGGCTCTAATAGCTATACTGATATGGCTGTTTCAAATTCACATTAGAAAGGGCATTCCCAATTCATCATAACACAATTTCATTATTAAGACAATCTGTGAAATTACTTTATAATAATTTATTATGACATTTTGCAAAGTTTAGAAACTCCAACAATCTCCATAGATTTTTCATGTTTTAAAAGTTTTCAGCAGATTTTGAACTGATTTTGATTCAAACTTTAATTAATTTCTCCTCTATTTCATTTGTTCTCCATAAATCACTGGTAACCTTTACTATTGGTGGGTTAGAATTCTTTTCATACTCCTTTGAGTATTTTGTCTGTTAGTTTGGTTTTTTTTTTGGGGGGGGGGGCTGTTTTTTGCTTAAAGTGATTTCATATCTTCTGCTGATTTCCCCAAAAAAATCTGTATGTTCCTCCATCATGATTATATGAACAGCAATTCAGACATAAATTCTGACACAAGTGAATAACAAGAGCAAACAGTCAAAAGCGTTTTATCTCACTGACATTCTGGCAAGCAAATACCAAAGAGAGGAAAAATGGGAAAAAGAAGGTCTTTACTTTTCTGTGGAGGATTGACAAGTAGTGTTCCCTGTCTACCCCACCCCCCAATCTTTCCTTTGTATCTGTACTGGGCGGTGTTTCACCAAATCGTTCTTTAAGTTACGCTCGACTTTAAGATCGACTGGTATCAATTCTTGCGCTGAATGCGCGTACTATTATGAATTATACGCACAAGAAGGGGTACCAGTCGAACGTAAATTCGTACGTAAAGTCTTTCTTATCTTGGTGAAACACCTCCCTGAACTCATCAATTATCTGTACAATTACAAGGAAGACGGGGTAAGGGATTGTTTTATATCACTTCTAAGTGACAGCCATAGCCCTCTTCACTCCCTCACTGCCATTCTCTCCAGTCTAAACTATAATTTATCATATCAAAATAGACTTGCTTTTCCAACATAATGGATTCCTAAGGGCTATTACCATAGGAAAACATCCTCCTGATCTCGACTTACAAGAGCCCATGTCTGTAGTACACGGGTTAAACCATTGGCTAATCAATTTTGTAATGTGTGCCATAACTGCTGTTTCAGACGCCAAGCATGTAGGAATATCTAGTACACCGAGTGATTTTGCGTTGCTTACACTTATAGAACGTTTACACAACATAGTTAGTTAAAACCATATCTTCTTCTTCATTCTATCCTTTTATGCTCTTTCATGAAATTTGTTTCACTGTACCTCAAACATATCTTTATACTAAAATTACTGTATCAATATTTTATTTCATTTGTCATTGTTTTGGAGTGCTTTTATTAATAAAAATTTTGTCAAGTCCGCCCTACTGGCCACTGGTATGTACCTTTAATAAACCATATTGAATGAATGAATGAATGAATGAATGAATGAATGAACTTACTTCCATAATAGATAGATTACCAACAATGCTCTCTGATATGAACAACTGTAAAAACATGTTCATTTATTCCCATACATAAGTACCTGTCAAAAAGCAATTATCATCCTCCACAGGAATTCACAATTGACGATACAAAATACTTATTATGTAACCTGAAAACTCATAATATGCCTTAAAACCATTGGAATTTAATACTTCATACATTGGATTTCATACAGTGTGAAAATATAGGCATCTTAAACTGCTAAATTGAAGTGACAAGCAACAGTTCTGTATTATTGTTTATATCTTGTATAAAGAAATTGGAATTTTGCTTAAATCTTTTAATCTTTGTCTGTACATCGACTTGATGTACCTAGATTTAGCCTTATCAGAATGCCATTCTATCAACAATCCCCAACTCCGACTACATTAAATATGACTACTGCTATCTTTCCCAGTCGGAAAATCAAAAATATAAATTCATGAGTAATTCAATTTCTACTCCTCCCCGAAAACAATTTTTTATTTTTAACTGGAAAGGAAGACCTCACCCAGATAATTGATCTTTGAAAATTAAGATAATTTGTTGATGCTGTTTTGAGGTCGTCATAACACGTCTCTCAGAGGGAGGCAGACGAGGCCTGCCCTGAACGTGGCCTTTGAGAGCTCAAAAATGATATTAAAGACAGAGAAGAAGTTGAGACTAGGAGAGATAACTGGATTGGAAAGATTAATCTAAGATCAAAATTACAGAAAAAATTGTGATGATTCAAAAAGGAAATGAAGGTGGAGAAGAAAGAGAGACCAGAAGACATAAGTGGATTGGGAGGACGATCTAAAATCAAAACTACAGAAAAAAATTGTGAGGGCTCAACAAAAGAAATGAAAATAGAAAAAAATAGAGATTGGGAGAGATAACTGGATTGGAAAGATTAATCTAAGATCAAAATTACAGAAAAAATTGTGATAATTACAAACAACAAGAAATAGAGATTGGGTGAGATAAAAGAATTCAGAGGATGATCTAGGACGAAAATTACAGAAAAATGTTTATGATAATTTAAACTTCGTTAAGAGGTACCTCTGCATTGCACGTCTTTGCTACAAAGGAGCATGTACACCAAGTTGCTTTAGTGAAACATGGAATAGATTTATCTGTAAACTATTTACAGAGTCTCAAGAAAATAAGTAAGAAGGGCTGAAAGGTGGCATTGGAAATCTGGGAAAATAAATAAAGACTAGAAGAAATAAGTGGGATTGACTTTTCAGATCAGAATTATAGAAATAGTGTTTTGAACTTGAGCTTTGTACTATTCTGATATAAAGTTTAATACTTTATTGAATTGGCTAAAAAATAATATCAACCCCTTGGCTATTGGAACCAGGAAAACCCTGAACACAGTCTATTATGTAACAGAATCTTGCATCTTAAAGCCTGTTTAGGATTTGATAATACTGCAGTGTACAGTGTGCATGTACAATAACTGTACAGCATTGATTTATTTTGGTTGTCGAAGGCAAAAAAAATATTATTTTGAATTAAATTCAATAAACACTTAGTATTAGAGGAAAACTTGATTACATCAACCTGTCACAGAAAAACCAAATTAGATTTCTACAAATCAGAAGAATCTGGTGTCACCCTATCAGTGCTACACAAAATGGATGTGTAGTGTTTGCACTGTTGAACTTCCCTTGAACTTCAATGAATATTCAATTTGTTAATCTCAACCTAAATCTAGCAAAAAGGGGACAGGCTCAAGTATGACTTCAAACGTATCGCTAGAATCCTTAAACAGGCAAGAACACCAGAAAATTTGAACCATTTTATTTACTAGCTAATAGAACTTACAGGGTATTCCAACATTGAGTAATCAAACATTTGATTTGATGAAAGCTCTGTATCTATCAAACTAAATGGGAAGGATAAGAGTTTAAAAATGCTCATTTTTATTGCATGAGTGGTGGGGCTCAAGCAGCATTTGTAGGTCCCAATAAGCCCACCCTCTATTAGCCGAGTAGCTCAAAACTCCACATTTTGTGAAAGCAGTGTCCCCACACCAAAGCCTTTCTCTACAGGTTGTTGCCATAAAGAGCCCCCCCCCCCCCCAAACCAAAAAAAAATCCTTCCCCTGTTGAAATTCACAAGATTTTACGGCCGAAAATAGTTTTTCAAGAACATAAGAATAATCTGCAATATAGAGTGGAGAGGGAAAGGTACGCGGCCATAAGAGACGAGGATGGAAGAAAACCCCTGCTAAAATTAGTAAAAAGGGTGTAGATTTACAGACGTCATAAAGATTGACCTCCTTTGCAAGAATCTGACAGAAAGAGAACAGCAAAACCAAGTATAAATGTATGCAGGAATAAGAACGAACAGATACTATGTTTGAGATTCTCAAATTTTATAGGACATTGACAAATATTATGTGTAGTTCGATTACAACTCTCCATTCATCAAACAGAATGGATGGGACTAGCGTCTAAAAATTGCCCATTTTTCTTTAGTCTCGATGACTATGGGGCCAGAGAAAGAACAGGTGCAATGTTCAGGACTGTGGTACAAAGGTTACGTGTCTCCTGGGTGAAGTTCAGGGTTCAAGTCCTTTTAGCCTGGGGGCACCACATTCACCTGCTAATCTTGTCATGATCAATTATAGCAGGAACAACTGAACACATGAAACATTGTCGTGATCCTTGTCCTTCAAGCAGGTTAGGAGTTCAATATCATGTTGCTTTGCAAATGGAAGTGCTTAAAAAAGCACAAAGTTTAGTCAGAAAGCACCTGGCAGTTGATGCTCACAGCTGCTCTGAGACATATTTTTCTCCTCTTTACCTATTTATGAATTCAGTGGGGTTATGATTAAAATTATATTCTGAAACCACTGGGGAAAGTTTACTAAAACTTTGGTGGCAAATCTGAGTATTATTATAATAACATTATCTTCATCTGTATCATTATCATCATCATAATAATCATCATCATCACCACCACCATCTCCTCCATGAAAAGCATCCCCATTATCATCATCATAATTATCATAATCACCATAATCACCACAATCATCGGCATCAGCATTAGCATCATCATTATCATCACCATCATCATCACCATCATCATCACCATAGTCATCAGCATCCTCATTACCATTATCAACATAATCATTATCACCATCAACACCACGACCAAAAACACGACCAAAAACACCACATCAACACCAACATCATCATTATCACCATCATCATCATCATCACCATCACCACCAACACCACCACCACCAGCAGCAGCAGCATCATCATCATCACCACAACCATCATCATCATCATCAATACCATCATCATCATCATCATCATCATCACCATCATCATGATTATCATAACCACAACAATCATCATTATCATTATCACCACCACCATCACTACCACCATCATCACACTACACTCTACACGAAGAAGACTCTTTGACCTTGTGACATGACCACATGAGTGAGCATAATCATTAGTGCATCTTCATTATCATCATCAGCACCACAACCATCATCAACATCATCACCACCACCACCACTACCATCATCATCGTCAACACCATAACCGCAACCACCAATACTTACAAGACCAACATCATCATCACATAAACCACCATCATGACTAATATCATAAGCATCACTATAACGATCACCATCATCACCATCGTCATCACCATCAACACCACAACAGCCACCATCACCTCCATCCAAATCATTATAATCATCACCATCATCACCACAATCAACACTACCACTATCATAATAATTACCATCATCAGCATAATCACCATCAGTATCATCACAATCATCATCATCATCATCCCCACCATTATCATCATCATCATTATCATTACCACCATCATCATCATATTCATCTTCATCATCATCATCTGACATTACCATACTCTCTGCGAGGACTCTTTGACCTTGCGACATGACCACATGAGTGAGCATGGGGGAAGGTGTTACATTTTGTTTATGAACTTGTCAAAAGTTGTGACAGTTCTAGGACCAAGAGAGGTAGTTCATTCTCTNGCAGGTTAGGAGTTCAATATCATGTTGCTTTGCAAATGGAAGTGCTTAAAAAAGCACAAAGTTTAGTCAGAAAGCACCTGGCAGTTGATGCTCACATCTGCTCCGAGACATATTTTTCTCCTTTTTACCTCTTTAGAAATTCACTGGGATTAAAATCATATTCTGAAACCACTGGGAAAATTTTGCTAAAATTTTTTATCATAATAACATGATCTTCACCTCCAACATTGATTTCAACATCATAATTATTATCATTAATACCACACCCAATAGCACCAATATCAAGATGATCAACAATAAAGAATAAAAATATCACCACCGCTACTAACAGCATCATCATCATATCCATCATCACCACAACATCAATCATTATCATCATCATCATAATCATCATTCTCATTCTCATTACCATCATCACCAACATTATCATCAGAATAATCATCTTCATCATTGTTACCATCATCATCATCGTGACAACACTCATCATCATCATCATCACCATCATCATCACCATCATCATCATCACCACCACCACTGTCGTCGTCATCATCATCATCATCATCATCATCATCATCATCCCCACCACCACCACCACCACAAACAGCATCATCATCACCATCATCATCCTCATCACCAACTCCATCATCATCATCATCATTACCACCACCATCATCATCATCATCATCACCTGCACCACCACCAGCATCATCATCATCATCATCATCACCACCACCACCATCATCATCATCATTACCATCATCATAATTCTTTCATCATCATCATCACCACCACAACCATCATCATCACCACCACCATCACCACCACCACCACCACCATCATACCGCACTCCACATGAAAGACTCTTTGACCCCGTGACATGATCACATGAGTGAGCATGAGGGAAGGTGTAACATTTTGTTTGTGAACTTGTCAAAAGTTGTGACAGTTCTAGGACCAAGAGAGGTAGTTCATTCTCTCGGGAAGAAGATGGTTGATAAAACGAGATAGATAACCGAAACCAAGAGGATTCCTCTCAAGCCACCTCTCCAGGCTCATGAGTCAAAAGGTTGAAGAAAATGTGTCGAATTACTTTACATAATGACCTTTTGGATACAAAATCAGAGAATTGTTTATGATTGTCTCTAGCCTATGTATCTTGTCTTGGCACATCCACTAAGAGGTATGAGTCATCACAACGTTCTAGCAAGAAAATGCATACAACGTGAAATAAACTATTCCCGTAAAATGAAGTCTAATGCCAATTCAATGCTCCTTTGTAATTCAAATTGGTACCAGTTTGTGATTGTTGTGTCTGTACAGTTGAATATACAGCGTACGGATCTGAATCACTTTTTTATGGAAATAGTTTTATATCATATTATACAGACTATTTCAAATTACATTTTCTTCAATCAAAATATGGCAAAATAGTCTTGTAAATTGTTGAAGTAATTACTTTTGAATTTGAGGTAAATTTCTAATCAGATTACTTGCTTTCTTAGGTCATCTTGGCAGTAAGATATTAATAAATATCATTATTGTGTTTGACAACAAAACAATTTATTATTATTTTGAATAGGAATAATTACTTTAATATTAAGATGATGATATTCAATGAAAACTGGTCTATCAAAAAAAAAAATCTTCACAACCTTTAGAAGCAATTTCTTTTCAAAATAGAGAAAAACTAAGGATTCTTTGTCCCCTACATATCTGATTTATGACTGACAGTTTGGTGCCTGTGGCAAAGCAGGGTTTAAGAACTTGGTGACACACACTTTCATAATCACTTCAGATTACTGCTGAATTAAAATGTGTCAGAAAATATGAGATCAAAATTGATATTATAAAGTTTTGTGAAAGGAAGTCATTGACCTCTTGCTGTGTTAGGGAGGAATGCCAAAGGGGTGATTCAAATTGTGGCAGGTCTACGCTATTCATGCGAAACGTCTATGCTCTTCATGCATAATGCCTACAGAGTCCTCAGTGTAACTATTTGCAACTATTACTAGAATTTCAAATATTGTTAGTGGATATTCAAATGGTAGGGGAGCAAGATCAAGGGGCATCATGGGGGAGGAGAATAAGAGAAGAAAGTAGGAGGATAAGAAGGAAGGAAAAAAGATTAAGGGAGATGGAGATGAGAAAGGAAGCTAAGTATCAATAGGAAAGAGAAACTGGGTAGGATGAGAAGAGTGAAACAAGACAGACAAGAGTGGGAAAGGGGAGATGTAAGCAGGGAAGAGGGGAGGAAGAGGAAGAGGGGAGAAAGAGGGAAGGAAGGGGAAGAAGAAGGAAGGAACAGGTCGAACAAAAAATGAGCTAGGAAAACTAGGGAGACAATAAGAAATAATACAGAATGGAAACAAGACATGAAGAAGGATGAATAAATAAGAATGATTGGACAAGAGAAAGGAGTGGTAGGAAAGAGAGGGGTGATGGAAGAACAACTTCTTCAAAAAGAAAGATGATGAAAAAGTAGAATTGTGATAAGGAGAAGGAATCAAATCTGCACAATACTGTGGTGAACATAGTCACAAAGGCTAATGTGTGAATGCCAAAAGTACTATAATGACAGTCATTTTTTATTCTAAAAAGTCTACTTTTTCTTACCCCTTAAGTATGCTCCTTAACCTTAATATTGTTTAGTGTGAAGCCAAAGATATTTTGATCCAAATACAGATGATGTTTGGCCACACAGAACGGGCAGTTTTGGGTTTCTGTAAGAGGGTGTCGCTTACCACACCCTGTAGGGCTTGGAAGGTATCAAATCCCCTTCTGTCTCATGCTGTAGACTATCCTCCTTATTCCCCGGTCACATAGGACCCCCCGGCGGCAACAAGATTCACCCCGACTCTTTGTTAATTCACAGTTAACTGCCTCAGAACAACGAGTCGGGGTGAATCGTGTTGCTTCTGGGGTCCTATGTGACAGGGGCTTTAACCCCCCTCCCCCCATTACATAGAAAAAACATATATCATGTGAAGATGGGTTTACCGTACATAGTGCAATGCAGTTAGTTTCGAAAACAGGGAAACTATCTGAAATGTGGATGCGCCTCACGCTACGGGGTATTGATTGAAAGTTGCAATTGATCACTTTCACGAAAATAATTTTTTTAACGTGCATCTTGTCAGGAGCACATACTGCGCATGAATGAAAATGGACATCAAATTGCAGTTGATTTGCAATCGATTACGACCTTCAAGCAATACCCCGTAGTTAGGTATGCCCTATCCAATGCTTTCAAACAAAAGCATGGCGTAAATCATTGGTTGCCTGATGGAAAACGTCAATATTCACCACGTCATCATCATCATCATCGATAAACTTTGGCCAATACCTTTACTTTATTATCACAACCAAAAGCCCACTTATTACACTTTATGATGTCTACGTGAGAAATTGTAAAAATGCTGGGGCATAAATGACCCCTCTACCTCCACCCAACACCACCCTCCCCCCCCCAAAAAAAAATACAACAGAGTCGAACAAAATCTAGATCAACGAACACAGGGCCTAAAATGATCAACATGGATATTATTTAACTTTCAGCTCAGGAATGCAAAATCTTACATCAGCATACTCTTTAGAGCATCAGATAGAATGATATAGGGTTACTTTAGAACAACTGCCTGTAGTAAATAAAACATATCGTTACACCGAAATAACAGAAACTCACTTTCGGTATGGAAGTGGACACACACAATGCCTGAAGTTCCCTCCCTTTCATTGAATATTATTCTGGCACAAAAAACCTTTTAGATGATCAAAATTATATGCCTGTTGGGTGAGATCTACTTTTATAATGATTACATCAATTTCTGGATGAAAATGAACATAACCCCAAAGTGAATAGTTGTGTAATATCACTGCTTACTGAAGCCCTTAATTTCTTCCTTAAAATTGATATTAAAGAGTCAAAATTTGTCTGCATTATCCCAAAATTGACCAAATTACGTTAAAGTAATACATTCAGTGACAGGCACTTTCACGTTTCGTGTTTTAACAGCTAATGGATATTTGAATTGGACAGCATCAAGTATTGATTGACAGAAGGCGTAACCTAAAAGCCCTTATACTACAAACTAGCTGGCAAAAAAGGTATGATAATCATATGTCCACAATACAAATGTTCTCATTCAGTCATTGAGTTATTTTCAAAGGGATATTTAGGGTACTAATTCATGATTTTCTTGCAAAATTTGCATTTGACAATTTCCAACATTACTTTTCACAAAACCATATAGTGTTTACTTTATATCTGCATCTGTGTTGCAAAATATTCAAAATTTTACTCTTTACGTTCCTTCTATTGAAAACATAGTCTATCTTTCTAAATTCATGTACTGTTTACGGTAACTATTACAGAATGTAACGGCTTCTTTCATGTGTGTTTGCATATGTGTAAATATCTAGTTCCCGTTATTGTAAAAGTGGTTTCTTTTGCGGTTGTTTTATTTTCACGCTTTCTGCGTGTTGATGTTGAACCGCGAAATGATTTGAAAAATACGCGAAATTAACCACACAAGGAAATGTCCGAAACTCGTCACTTGTTACAACGCTATTGCGCACCCAAAAATTTTGCGCATTGCGTGTATTAATGGCCAACACACATACACATGCAGCATTGGATTATCGCTATTCACTAGTAATAAGTACAAAAAATAATTCGATTATAACTGGATTTTCATGTGAAAAAAAACCCAGTTTCTGCCGACTGTGAATTCACAAATTTTTCCGACTGCAAGTTTAAACACACGCGAAAAAGTTGGTACCGATGGAAACCGCGAAAGTTTCTGGATGCGAAAGAAACCACTTTTACAATATACGGGGCCGCCAGGTAGAACAGGACATTGATAACTCATGGGGCTACAAAACAAAACATAATACATAGAGTTAATAGATGAATAAAAAATATAATGATTTTGGAATAGCTTTTTCAGCACAGACTAGATTGACCCTGCTCATCTCTTCGTCCTCCTATCTCCCAAATGTTATCCTACTCCATTTAACCCCATCCAAACACATGTAGACAAACATTTCATAGGGTTGCAATAACAGCCGATTCCCCCCAGATGATTTGCTATATGTGGGACTGTGTGCACTCAAAACAACTACCTGTACTACAAAAAAAAATCAGAAAAGGAGAATTTTGTTGTACATCTATCCTCCGATAACCTTTTCACAACTCTTATAAATGCATTTGAATTCTTGAATCATATGTTTTAAAGCCTAGTTTTATCTGTGTCTCCTCAAAACAACTACCTGTACTACAATTTTTTTTTCAGAAAGAAGAATTTTCTGTGTATCTATCCTCCATTAACCTTTTCACAACTCTTATAAATGCATTTGAATTCTTGAATCATATGTTTTAAAGCCTAGTTTTANGTGTTTGCATATATATAAATGTGTATTTCCTGTCATACAGGGTCCCCAGGTAGAACTGTACATTAATAACTGATGAGGCCACAAACAAAAACATAATAAATAAACATAAGAAATTAATAAATAAATAAATAAAATGATTTTGCAGGGAATAAATTTTCCTGGTATCACATATCACATTCACAGTTTGCTATGCATTTTATCATGAATGCTACACAAAATATGTTTTCTTTAGCAACTTTTTCATATAGAACTGTACAGTAAAGTGTTCGAAATGTTTCCTTGAGGTCTAAATCTGCTAATCAAATGTGAAAACTAAAATTATTCCCTGTTTTGCAATAGCTCTTTCAGTGCATACTAGATCGTCCCTGCTCATCTCTTCACCACTCATATCTCCTAATGTTATCCTACTCCATTTCACCCCTTCAAAACACATGTAGACAAACATTTCATAGGGTTGCAATAACAGCCGATTCCCCCCAGATGGTTTGCTATATGTGGGACTGTGTGCATTCAAAACAACTACCTGTACTACGATTTTTGGAAAAGGGGAATTTTCGCTGTGTATCTATCCTCCGTTAACCTTTTCACAACTCTTATAAATGCATTTGAATTCTTGAATCAAATGTTTTAGAGGCTAGTTTTAACTGTTTGTACTCAAAACAACTACCTGTACTATGATTTTTTCAGAAAATGAGAATTTTGCTGTGTAGCTATCCTCTGTTAACCTTTTCACAACTCTTATAAATGCATTTGAATTCTTGAATCAAATGTTTTAAAGCCTAGTTTTATCTGTGTGCACTCAAAACAACTACCTGTACTACGATTTTTGGAAAAAGGGAATTTCCTGTGTATCTATCCTCTGTTAACCTTTTTCACAACTCATACAAATGCATTTAAATTTCTTGAATCAGATGTTTTAGAGCCTAGTTTTATCTGTGTGTACTCAAAACAACTACCTGTACTACGATTTTTTGAAAAGGAGAATTTTGCTGTGTATCTATCCTCTGTTAACGTTTTTTCACAACTCATTAAAATGCATTTCAATTTCTTGAATTAAATGTTTTAGAGCCAGGTTTGATTTCCCAGAATTGGTGGAGGTTATTGCACCCAAAATGAAAAGTTGACTAACTCCAATAATCATGGAATGATGTGACAATATGAAAATAATAGATGTCTCCTGTTCAGACCTATACCCCAGTGATGATAAATCAGGCATCAGGGTTCGAAGATTGCATCTTAATAGAGGTCCATAATGGCCTGTTATAGGTCCCAAATGACTGGAAATAAAACTGGAAACAGAAGTGCAAATTCAAGGACACCAGGGGACCTACTTTGGGATTATAAAACTGACCACTCTTCACCTTTTGAAAATCAATTGCAGATTTCTATTTCAAATTCAAAAATAAAAGTGCTTTCTCCTGCAAGGGGCATCTAAAGGGCTGAGATTTTTAAGTTCTCTTGAGTCAGAAGGGAGACAAAATACCATCTGTTTGGAAAAAAACAAAATGAATATATTCTGAGAAGCTATTTTCAAACCTATCACAATAATTTTGTGTTCAAATTCTATTCTCATTATACACTATGCACTATAATATGTGTCTCATGTGTTTATCTTCCAATACCATGTCTGAAAACCACTAAAAATTAATTATTCTATTTTACAATTTCAATAATTTGAGCGTTCTTTTACTATTTCATTTTCATTTAAATCAAATATAAATATCTTCATAAATAGGAATAAAAAAAGTAAACCAATAGATACATGATCAAATGCACAATTTCTTTTGCAAACTTTCTTTGAATCTTGGGACAATTTCATACAAGATTGATGGTATCACACACAATCATACAACAATACCAACATCAAGCAAGGAATATGTCAATCATAACTAAAAATATTTACCAGTATATAAGGTTTCATATCCAGCTGTCATTTCGCACTCCTAGGAGTGGGTTTGAGTGAAAGAGAGATGGGAATGGAATCTCTAAAGTCAGGATTCTATGAAAATCCAACTGATGTTTGACTTGTTTGGTTCTAAAGTCAGTGAAAACAAATTCCACTGACTTTAAAGTTAAAATAAAATGTCAAATGAAACATTAAGTCAAAATTTGAGATAATTTGTAGTAAAAACTTGACTTGCCTTTATAAAAGTGGCATTCTTATTAGGTGGGATAATGATGTTATGTGAAATAAAATATTTAACAAATACATTGTATAATCAAGCAATAACTCTTCTTTGGCTCTTTAAGACATTGAACACAAGACAAAACGTTGGAAGAGATAAGCATTGTATTATCATCAAAGGTTAGAATAACATGGAAAAACATTGCTACACACATTCCCTTGTTTATAAGGATGATAATAGCATGAATATTTTGAGTCATTTTATCTCTCCATTGTCATTCAAAAAGTTTAACAAATAAAGAGATAAGATATGTACAAATCATTGAGGGGAGTCACACTTTTCTAGAGATTGGCAAATAATCACAAATGCTATGATATTACTTTGGGAATATTCTGACACTTATTTTTGCTTTATTCATGGTTTTACTATAATTATTTTCCCCTTCTCTCCTCTTTCTCTCTCTCTCTCTCTCTCTCTCTCTCTCTTCCTCCGATTACACCCCTCTCTCTACAAACATGTTGTCTTCATCCTCTATGAAGACAATAATTTGACATATAACACGATATAAACTATTTTCGCAAAATAAAGTCAGTCATGAACAAAAGAGCCGTAAACCGTGTACTCAACTGTGCAGACACAACAATAACAGGCTGGTTCCGATTGGAATAGCATTATAAAAGAGCATTGAATTTGCGTTTGACTTAATTTTTCGGAAATATACTATATCGTGTTATATATAGCAAATCAAGAAAGATGAAGTCATAAATCTCCTGCTTTTACAAGCAAATTGGCAAAAACTGTCTTCTAAGGTTTGGAAAATTCACATGATCATTGAACCGCGGACCTACCAGGCCAAGATCTAGTGTGATAATGAACCAGTGGTATTGTATCCTGTCCACTATACTCGGACTTTGCCATGTTACATATGTGGCACTCCACTTTCACAGAGCCTCCATTCATATCTTTGTTTTTTCTTCCCTCCTCCTTATTTTTTCCTTCCCTTTCTCCCCTATCTTTCACTTCCTCTCATCCTCTCTTCCTCCCTTCTCCATCTTCCCTCTCTCTTCCATCTCTTATATCTAATTACTAATTAACTTCTAAAACTTTCAAAGGGGTATTGAACTGAGGACCTACCTGACCAAGATCTAGCGTGATTGTGACCCAGTGGTATTGCATCCCGTTCGCTATACTCGGACTTTGCCACCAATTCTCTGTCCCATCTATAGCGTTATATATTGAGTGGCGCTCCGCTTCCACGACGCTTCGCGCATTGCACAGACGACATTGCGGATAATCCTCCGACTCGTTGGGTACATGTTCTACAAGCTTGCAATAAGTCTCTGGTATACGTTGTCCACATGTTGCATTCACGGATATGCGCCCTCTTGTGGCTAAGTTGAAGATGTGAGGAAAGAGCCCTGTAAGATAAGATAAAATAAGACAAAAATAAATGTGTGATCAATTTCTAATTTTAACCTTTAAACTCATTTTAAACAAAAAATCTCTTCTCTGACACAGATTAAGGGCTCAAATAATGCAGTAAAGATATAAAACTAAAACTGGGATATCAAGATGTACCAGTCTTTCACCAAATACTCAACAAGAAATTCAACCACAACATGCTGCACTCAACCCCACTCACAACAAATACTTCCAACAAAAATTTGGCTGAACTTTTTAATTCAAAAGTGTGCCATACAGTGGTTGTCACATAAAAACAGTGATTTCAATGAGGGACGTGACAAGATTATTACAAGGCTGGTATGCTTTTGAGGTCTATGGTTTGAAATTTGGAAATAAACCAGTTATGGTCCAGAAAATGTGCCTATTTAGCTTTGGGCTTGCCTTGAGCCAGCCTAATAAAGGTCCAAAGAACCAGGTGTGGGGTTGTAAGTGTGTGTATGTTTGTACATGTGTTTGTGTGTGTATGTGTGTATGACAGAGCGCAAGCACATGTGTGTATGGTGCATCATTGCTCCCCCCCCCCATCTCAAAATCAGTCCGCAACTCCAGAATCATAGTTGTGAACAAGTTCTAAGACCCCGTTTACATCGCCGGCCTAATTGCGGGCCGGCCTAATTGCGGTACCGGGTCCCACGAAACTGGACGTTTACACCGACAAATCTAGGCCGGCCTAAATATCCCTGAAAGTATTTTGACAGTTGATGATGTCATCATATTGGCAACATCTCTGGAAATTGCCACTGATTTGCCCATTTTTTCAAATCTTTAAAAATTCATAACTTTTTTATTACTTGTCCGATTTTCTTCAAACATTTTTGTTCTACTCACCATTTTTTTCTGCTTCTGCTAAATAATTATTCTTTTTGGGTAGACTCTTCTTTTGAAAAGACGAATATTAAGATCGCATTAACATTGCCAAATCAATATCATAATTTTCTCACCCTTAAGACCACCGTTACAATTCCTTCAAAAAATTCCCGGTGTCAGGAATCATATACGAGATAAATGATCGGATAGTGCACAAACAAAAATGGTAATATGACGTCATACCCCGCCAGCGAAGAGCGCGGGCTCGCTTTTGGTACCGCAATTGGGCCAGCGAGCGTTTACACCAAAACTAGGCCGGCCCGAGGCCGGCCTAAACAACGGTGTAAACGGGGTCTAAGATGATGGATGTAGATGAGAATGATGATGCGGTCATGAAACGGTTGAGATGGGACTGAGATAGAGCAGAGAGGACCACCCAGCTCTCTGAGGAGAAGTTTTGATCTGATTGATGATGAAGGGGGTACAGAGATGAGGTCATTATTCCATCCATCTCCTTCATGGATGGAAAACACCTCGTCTTATTGTCTCTGTTCAAGGCTCACAACTGAGTCAAGACAAATTTTTTTTTTTTGATAAATCATTGTGGAGTCTTATTATTTTCTCAATTAATCTAAGTGCTTTGTTCCATGTATTGTATTCTCCTCCTATATCACCCGTCCTTTCCTTATTCATCTTATTCATTTTCTTCATCTTCCACTTCCATTACCTCGAAGTAAAAAAAGAGCTTGAGCTTTCGATCCTAGCAGAATCTTAATCATACTTTTACTTCATTCTCTTTTTTTACTTCATTTTACTCCACAGCTCTCCATTATTGGATAAGAAGTTTCAGCAGTTTTCTTTATTTATTTACTTCCATTACCTCGACGCAACCTTCATCCCCTCTCTGTTCCCCCTTTATACCTTTCCCTCTCTTTCTCCTTCTGGCTCCCAGCCTCTCTTTTCCCACTCCTCATAATCACCATTATTGCCATTATCATTGTCACCATCATTGTCATCATCCTTGGTTTCTTCCTATTTTCCTCCTCCAAACTTCCATGTTCCTTCCCCTGCTTCCCATTGTCCTTTACTTTTCTTACTCTGTCTGCATCTTCACCCCTGCCCCTCCTCTCTTCTTCCCCTTCTCCTCTTTCTCCTCCTTCTCTCTCCTCATCACTCCTATCAAACTCCATTTCCCTCCCTCCTTACTCCTCCCCCTCACTAACTAAATGTCAATGCAGTAAATTTTCACAGGTTATTCTATCATTCGCCAAAAATGACAAGAGCAAATTAAGGAACAAACCCAATGTAACATAAAGGAAAAAATTCAACTAAATGATTGAAACATCCGCATGGTCGAGATCAAAAATACTTTAGATCCTTGTAGAGTGAGTGCAGCCTTTGTTGAAGACTACATGTCAGTTCGCATAAATTCTTCTTGACATTTATGAATGATTTCCACAAGAAGTCGGTCAGATCCAAAAAGATTTACTTTTGTTTCAAAACCTGAAAAATCTCAACAGATTTAGGTGAATTTACAGCATTACCATTTATGATGTCAGATAAAAAATCAACAAATCTGCTTTGATCTACAAGTTGTGGCCAAATTTCTCTAGATAAAATCCTGCATGCTAAATCTTGATAGCTCACCCATAATCAGAAAGTAAATCGGATTTAATGGGAAAGTACTGTATTACAAGATGTTGATTATTATTATCTGAAAAATGATCTCTCAATCCTGCATGAAGCAGTATAAAAAGGAACTATTAGATTTAAAAAACTGTTTAATTAGATTAAAAATGTTTCTTCTTTGTTCTAGAGTTCTACTCATTTTTTTTTTTTTTTTGCACATGATAATTCTTCAATAGTTTTTGTAAGTACAGAGTTGCCTAATATAATCTTACTTTCATTCAAATCATCTTTCATTCTACGTAAGTATTCTCATTGAATAATAATGCATTTGCAGATAGATTTCTCATATATGATGTTACTAACCCTGTGAGCAGAAGAGACAAAGGATTTGGACAAAGTAAACAACTTCCATTGGAGCAAACTAGGTGCACACAAATTTACTTTTCACCCCTCTTATTTTCGAGAGAAATGTTGATATAGCGTCACATCTGTTCAGTGAATAACAAGGGAAGGAATTTTCTCTTAAGTTTTATGAAGCTATTATGAATGCTTGAAGGAAGAATACTTCTTTTTCAGCCTAAAATTTGACTTTCCAAGATTGTTGTGTTGTGTTGAAGAGTACTAAATGTTAGAACTGATCATCAATTAATTAAGCACAAAGATTGGTCATTGTAAGCGCATTTATAGTTATTCCAATAACAATTCTTTTATTCGGGCCTCGAATTAATGGACCGTGCGTTCAAAATTCAAAACAGCCATTGGCTCCTCGTTGACCAATAGTGCAAGAGTCTCTCTCAGTGTGTATTCCGCATGGTGTGGCATTGTATTGAAGTGCACACTGTGCTCTTACAATGTTTTGTGTGTGTGTGTGGTAATACGCTAGGAGAATCGCGATACCGTTGGTGTTAAGATGAATCATGATGGAATAGACTTTTATTTGAATTAAATATTCTTGACTACATTTGACCAAAATATTTCATAGAGGTTATCATTTTGGCATATCCAAGGTACACAACAAGTTGTAAGCATAACCATAATGTGTACAAATGTAGTTTTCTACCTTTAAATGAAGTTCTTTACTTTGTCCAATTACTTTGATCCCTTCTGGTCAAAGTTAAAATAAAGAGTAATTCATCCAGACTGTCTACAGAAAGCAAACTAAAGACCCTGTCACATAGGACCCCGGAAGCAACACGACTCACCCCGACTCGTTGTTCTAAGGCAGTTAACTGTGAATTAACAAAGAGTCGGGGTGAATCGCGTTGCTTAAGGGGTCCTATGTGACCGGGGCTTAAATGATTTGCTTCTTTATCTAATTACAGGACTCAATTAGAATAGGGTACTTAACCATTGAGGTAGATAAGAAGATTCAAATTGCAATTAAAGTCAATTAAATTCCAATTAACTCTTTTCTCTCACCAATCCCAAAGTCAATTCAATTCCAATTAGGTGATCTATTTTCTCTTCCATCAAAGGACAAAAGAAAGAACGGTGCATCATTTTCACTGATTACAATTCGTCAAGAGGAGTCTTTGGTAATATTGCCTGGTTAAACGCCAATCCTATCCCAAATTAAATATTCTACATACAATTGCATGGGTATCAAAATCAGAATTTTTTTTACTGCTTTCAGAATAACAATCTATCAAACTCAAGGGCATATCCAGAATTTGTCAATATGGGGAAAGGCCTAAAAAAAAAAAAAAAAATAATGCTCAATGTGGGTTGCAAACAAGGGGGCACTGCTGTCTCACCCCCCCCCCCCCTGCCAAGATGCCAATTTAAGTCTTCATTTTTTTAAAAGATTTAATCCTGAACGTGAACTTCCACTTGTTGCGAATCCCAAGGGACCTATTATGTATCTCTGCCATGATCTATTATTCCAGTTGTGATTGCCACGCAGGAGAAAATTAACCTTGTATTTGACCCTGGGAAACAGGTGAATTGGACTTGTAACAATCATTATCAGCCGGTATCCAGCTCTTAAAAGCTGGTTTTGGGTTGATGACAGAATTTCAGTGAGAGACCTTGAGGGTTTGTGTTATGATACTTGATATTTTTCCCCTACATTACGATATTAGCAGTTTTGTATAAATGATAATTGATATAGCAATCTGTATTAATTGCAGGTTTATATCATGATTAGAACAAATACATGTAGGCCTATGTCTTTACAGGATTTGTAACAATCATTATCAGCCTGAATGCAAGCACAGTTATTTGAAGCAAGTCACTCTGGTGTTGGTTGATGACAGAATTGGCAGACTTGACGTTTCAGCTTTGATACTGCACTCTCTCTCGCTCTCTCTCTCTCTACTTTGATTGAAATACGATACCTCGTTCTCCTATATTCAACCCCACCCCCACCCAAAAAAAAGTTGTTTTTTTCTCTTTATAGTCTTTCAGATTTTGTTCGAATTTGCCACCTCCCCAAATCGCTCCCTCCCTCTCTTTCTCTATCTCTCTCTATCTTTCTCTCTCTGTCTGTAATATACCTTCCTTTCTCTTCACACATCCTCATCCATTCAACATCCCAACCTTTATCACAAACTTTATATAAGACTGTAATCAAAGCAAACTTTACACTATGCCAAACTTAATTGGTGGGTAAACTCGAAAAAATTACACAATCCCTTGTCAATATTTGGTCCACTAACGTTTTAACAACCACACAAAAAAGGAAAAGTGTGAATCAGTTCTAAATGTAAGTTAATGAAAATGTTTGACTTAGGATTCAAAGGCATGTCAAAGACGTTTGTCTGTGTTGAATTGAGTTGGTAAGCAAGAGCAAATCCATAAGTTTCAGAGACAGCTCTAGAAGTCCCTGAATATATAACTTTCTTCAACTCCACATATTAACCGGAAATACCTTTGACAGTTTGATAAACTTCAGGTCAAGAGATATTATGTAAAAATAGAAGAAAAGCAGCCCAAATTATGGTTGCTCCTGGGTACACCCAAAAACAGGCCATGAGCATTGTGAACTGGGCTATAACGTTTGTGACCAAATAAACAAAGTTTGTGGCCCAGGATGCAAAGTTTATAAGCCAGGATATCATTTCAATTGTGAAAAAATTACCACATCTTGTAAAAGTAGTGCTCGCCTTTCCATCTGTTCAAATTTCATCAATAAATGTTATTCTTTTCTATTTGTTGTCATTGATGTTTTAATCATAAACATAATCAGTCTTCAATCATATTTTTATCTCTTTTATTTTTCAAAATTTTAGCATGATAATATTAAAGGCAAGATTGATTTGAGTGCCAAACCATGAAAATGTGTTGAGAAACACATCAAAAATTTGCGGAAATGAAATGAGGAACAAGTAAAAAATTAGACTTCCCAACCCAAACAGGTAGATTTATTTTTGTTTTGTCCGCTGTCATTCTCTCAAGCTCAACATTTGGCACTGGATGACTAGGAAGTCTAGACAGGATTGGTATCGTCACCAAGAAAAGAGATAGACAAAGATAGAAAGAAAGAGCAAGAGAGTAAAAGTTAGATAGATGGATAGATAGAAAGAAAGAGAGAGAGAATTTCTCTCTTCCCATGTTCACTACATCATCCTCTTCAATATTTTTCCTCATGATACTTGCAATCTCACTTTGATTTGATTTGATTTGATTTGTATGTTTGTGTTTTGTTATATGTATGTTTATGTTTTGTAATTTTGTCTGTCCTTTATTCTATTTTACATGTCCGTCTTCGCAGGATGATAGTTACTATAGCATAATAATTGCTATTGTAAATATTGTCGCCGTTATCATTATTTTTTTTCTTCTCTTTGTTACAAAATTAAGTATTTTCCAATCAACAAATTTGTTTTTTTTTTTTTTTTTTTTTAATGTGGTATAAAAAAAAAATGTTATTTCACTGGGTCCTAAGCAATACAAGCTTTGCTTTTAATTTAGGTTCCCCCACTTTTGTTATCTTTTGTTTGATTAATTCTTATTAATTTTTCGATTTTGTGTAACTATTTCTTGATTGATATGTATTATTGTCATATATGATTTGTTATTGTAAACGAAAGTGGAAAAATAAATTCAAATCAAATCAAATCAAATCAAATCAAAGGGAGAGAACAAGAGAAAAATATATTACACATGTAAGTATGAAAGCCAAGTACCAATGAAATAATAGAAGTTATATAATCACATGACGAATGTCAAACAGGTTTTCATTTGCATAATTCACATTCCAAATCTACCGATGCTCACAAACAAATTTAGAACCTGAATGTGAATGGGGTACTTTGAAGAAACCAGTTCCACTTCTCATTTTCGTACTTCACATTTCAAATCTAGCGATACTCAAACACAAACTTAGAAACTAAATGTGAAAGGGGTAATTTGAAGAAACCATTTCCACTTCCCATTTTCATATTTCATATTTCATATTCAAAATCTACCAACGTTCAAAGACAAATCGAAAACCTCAATATGAATGGGGTACTTCGAAGAATCTACTTCCTCTTCAATTTTTGTATGTCACATTCCAACTCTAGCGATACTCTTAGACGACTTTAGAACTTCAGTGTGAAAGGGGTCTTTTGAAGATGGAGGAACCACTAAGTTCATCTGAACAAGTGATTCTTCCGGTGCCTCCCTCCCCCAAAGGATGCAGAGAGAAGAGAGGTGGAAGCACGGGTGTTTAACAATCAATTGGCATTCCTTCCCTTCGCTGCATTTCTCGGCAAAGTCAAGGCCACCGGTTGTCAAGAGTCACAGACTTTGCCAAAGTTGTCCACCAAACAGATCAGCGGCAGGGATCATCAAGAATTTTACATTTCATAACTATTGACCAGGTGAGGTGAGGTAGTCCCATTTTGCTCAGATTTCAGAGTTTGCTCACATCATTTTATTTATTCGATAAGAACAAGATGATTCCAGCGGTTGGGTCCCCTTTAATATTAATCAATATGCATTGAAGCATTGGAGCATGCTTAAGAAATTTGCTCAAGAAATTTGTAGTTTCGGATGCAAAGTTTGTGACTAGGGATGGTAAATTCACATCCTGAAGCAAAGGTAGTAAACTTTGCGTCCTTAAGTCACAAACTTCGGACTCTGGGTCAAGTTTGCATCATAAGTCTTGAAATGTATGTCCTAAATCGTCAATTTCATGATCTGGACAGTGTTTCACCAAATCTTTCTCAAAGTTAAGAACGACTTAAAGAAAGACTTGAGTATGTTCACGAGTCTAATAGGCATAACATTTTCGATCATATAGCACAAGAACTGATACCAGTCGTGCGTAAAGTCATTCTTAAAGTCTTTCACAACCACCGCCGTTTCACCAAGTAACGACAGACTTTAAGAACGATTTTTACGCACAACTGGTATCAGTTCTTGTGCTGAATGGTCGAGAATCTTAATATGCGTATTACACTCGTTAAGGTAAACCAGTCTTTCTTAATCTTAAACTCGTGCATAACTGAACAATAATCATGGCGCACCGGAGAGGTGTTTCACCAAGATAAGAAAGACTTTACGCACGACTTTACATTCAACTTGTACCGCTTCTTGTGCGTGATAATTTATAATAGTGCGCGCATTCAGCATAAGAATTGATACCAGTCAAACGTAAAGTTGTGCGTAACTTTAAGAACGACTTGGTGAAACACCTCCCTGAAGTGTTCTTTAGCATACTCTAGGATTTCCATAAATTTTGCCATTTGGAGAAAGATGTCACTCATTGAAGTTCCTTAATTTAGTATTCAACACCTCCGTTCTTAGCATGTAGGTCTGGAAAATGAAAAGTTTCCTGCGGACAAAGGCACCTGCAGGCTCTTTCTAGCCCGGAGGAGATTTCCGCCCGAGTCTCAGAGTTTGTTTTCTTTTCTCCACCGTGGAAGCCCTTCTTCCTAATGGCTCTTACACCTGCTTGGCAGCCATGCATTAAATTCATATTTCATCTTTTATAGCTGAATAAGTAGGAAGGAAAGGTCCCTTGCAGGAAGGCACGGAACTTGATCCGTAGAACCCTTAAAAAAAATTGTTCACGCTCCCATAATTGAAAGTATATGTTAAATTTTTCCCCAAGGGAACATGATTCAAATTAATCTAGTATAATTAAACCTGTTTGTTTTTTATAAAAAATATATCAGATAAATGAAATATATTTATACAATTTGGATTAATTAATTTTAAGAGAAACAGGAGACATTTACTTATTATCTTTTAATAATATATCCATCCCTCTAAATTCAAAATTATGTTGTTATTTGATGCATCTATGATTTTGATTTTGGTTTACTTATTATCTTTTTATAAAGTAGGCCTATCCGTACTTCTAAGTTCGCTATTATGTTGTTATTTGATGCATCTATAAATACTGTATTATTGTTTGGAAAAAATGAAATAAAGATGAATATTGAATCTTGAATTTTGCATATATAGGTAAAAAATAACCTATTTATAGAATAGAATCTAAAGAATATATACAGATTGGTCATAACACTTAGTATACTAACATTTCAGTTTCCAATCCATATAGGAATCTGAACATACCCTTAATCTTTATAAAATGCTTGGGGTGAGACTAAATGAATAGTACATTATTTGGTAGTTACAATGTGTCTATTTCTATTGAATTTAATTTACAATTCATTTATCAGATTCCTTTGTAGCAAAAGGGTTAAAAACAGAATATTTGACAAAAATTGAAGTTTGTTTTCATTCTCCACCTGCTTGAAAGCCATGCATTAAAGTCATATTTCATCTGTTATAGAGGCATTTGCTTGAGATTTGATTTTCGGTCAAACTCTTCCTTACTTGAAAAAATGCATCTGTGTTTGAACTATAAACTTTCTCCGGTGATTAAAAGTGCATGAGACTTTTCCCATGGACGAAGAGTAAAACTAAATGGAACTTGGGGATTTACTGTCATGCTTACCATAGCAAGTTATGAAGTATTTTGTACCCTATTTCGTCATTGAATACATATATCATCCCTACCTGGCTATTAGATTCTTTATGAAAAATATAAAATGCTTTCGTGCTTGAAAAAGAGCACCATAAATATGAACCTTAAACTTTCTACAGTAATTAAAAAGTGCAGTTACCTTTTCCCCAGAGAGGAAATGTCAAATCATGGAATTCACAGATTTAGCATTTTTAATAATAAAGTATTATTTACAGAATTCTGTGAATTATCTAATGAATTTTAATACAAATTTTCATCTTTTACAGCTGCTACTGTTTTGGAATTTGGAATTTGGAATTTATTCATTTGAACGTCATTGACATGTACAGCCAACATTTTGTTCTGATTACATTTTTTTCATACACATTGTGTTATATCAAACAAATTATACAAAATAAAGAAAATATAAATGATTTAGTAACATTATTGAAACAATTGTATATGAGATTAAATAAATATTTGACAACAACCATTTGTTACAATACACATCGAATCTATACAATTAATACATATTTATAGGTCAAATTTAAACAATTGCAAATTATCATGGTTTGTATGTTTAATATAAAGACCCCCGAACAGTAAAAGCGGTTTCTTCGAGCATTTGGAAAGAAATATTGGTGTAATAATATGATATATACATATAGGTGCGGCCACTTCGAAACATGTTCTCATTAAAAAGTTGTGTTTTCTTTGTTATACTATTATTTAAAAGAGAGTTGATTTCTAAGCCTAAATGTTCTTTTTATAAGCCGTGTTGTTAAAAGACGCCTTGCGAATTGATTTTTTAAAAATTGTGTATCCATTTGAAGGGCGTTTCATGAAGCTTGTCACCAGCGACAGTTACCATATCAACAATAAGCGATAGTGCTTTTCTTTCAATAAAAATCAATGATTTCATTGGATTGGTCAACGCTGACTAATTTTCGGTGGCGAAAATCTTCATGAAATTCCCTCCCGATACTTTGGAACTGTGTAAATTCTGTCAAAGTTATTCGTTACATGTGTCATAACTATTATCTTAAACTAGTCAGGGCTTTTATACGTTTTTCCCTCGCTTTTTTATGAAAGGTTACAAGCAGAGGTCGATGAGGTCATTGGACAGAAACCAACCATTCAGTATGAAGATCTTGCTAAACTAGAGTACATGATGAGGGTAGGCCTAAGTACTATCAATATGATAAAAAGAATCAATAAAGATATTCTTATTTTTGTTTACTGCATTCCTAAGTTATCACACTTTATTATGCTTTAACGTAATTATGTTTCAAATCGTAGATTCATGTATATTCCGGCATCTGCTGAGTGCTTTTGAAATTGATGTATCTCTTTAAAAGTTTCAAAATACAAATTAACCAAATCAAAATGCTTCTGACAATAATGCAGTGCACAAATCGTGCGTGATTTCACAAAGAGGCGGTAGCCAAAGCTTAATGTTGAACGAAACATATACATTGAAGCTTGTTGTGCTGTATATTTTAACACGTAGTTCAATATAGAATGCCCTTTAAATGGCTGTTATATGTCGGGAATTCTAAGCTTTCAAACCCTTTGGTTACTATCACTTTGTGAAAATACGGAGGAAATGTTTGCGACATCTTGGAAAAATGTTTTGAAAGAAATCATTCTTGATCAGAAATAGACAAACTATCTTGGAACCCAATATAACTATGATATCTATTGAAATTTGCTATGAGCACTGTTTCATAAGTATATTTTGCATATATATAATTTCGAGTATGAATCATTATATTCTTTCAAAACCAGGTACTAAAGGAGACACTGAGATTGTATGCACCTGTCGGGGGTACAACGCGTCTGACTGCTCACCCCATCACATACCAAGGCATCACTATACCTGCTAACAAGAATGTCACAGTGAGTAATATCACCATACTTCTACATTCCACCCAGGTGGAATAATATAATACAATAATAATATATACTAATAACATAATATAATATAANGAGACAACACCCAAGTCATCAATATATCTTTTGTACAAGCACAAATGGGTTTGTGACTTTTCACAGTTAATTCAGAGTGGTCAATAAGTCTTTATGTCAGTGAATGTAGCCTCTTGACAGTGTTATAATGGATGAAGATCTGCATGACACGCACAAATATCTCAACTTTGTCATTTCAATTGTTAGATGCTTCCCTTCTATAAATAAAATCAATTTGTTAAAATAAGTTCATTGATCAGGCCTCAATTCCTCCATAACATTGGGCGATCTACATGACACGCAAGAACATCTCAACTTTGTCATTTCATTTATTAGAGGCTTCCCTTCTAAAATAAAATCACTTTGTTAACATAGATTTATTGATCAAGCCTCAATAAATAAACTGAATTGGATTCATCCATATCATTTACTTTCAGCTCTTCCATTACTATTTATGGATTAAATTCAACAAGCGATCCTAAGCCATGAGAAAATAAGAAATCTATATCATGAAGGGGGGAATGGGGAATGAACAATGTGGTGGAGGCGCCGTGGTGTAGTGGTCATGACTCTCGCCTTTCAACTAGAGCGGCGTAGGTTTGAGTCCCACCCATGGCGTTAATTTCCTTCAGCAAGAAATTCATCCACATTGTGCTGCACTCAACCCAGATGAGGTGAATGGGTACCTGGTAGGAATATTTATTCCTTGAAACACCAAGTGCGCTGCGTGGTGGCTGCTGGGCTAATAATGCTGCAATTGTAGAGCGCTTAGGGAATTCTCATGAAGAGTTGATAAGCGCTATATAAAAGCCGTTCATTATTATTATTATCATTTTCAGAGCCTCTTATACAGCAGACTAACGTAAGCAAATATTGGTAATCATCAGATATTGAAGTCATATGTAAACATTTAGCCTACATATGGAGATATAAGCTACCCTACTCCATACTGTTACAAATCCATGGGAACAAATTTAACTTTTGCTCAGGGAATCTCATTTTTAGTTGGATAAAGTCTGAATTAGGGTAATGCAATACAAACCTCTCAGTAGGGAGTTAAAGAGCTACTTGAAAGATTTATTGGTGGGTGCTAGACTACAAGGTCATGTTCATACACCATCTATCCTCCCATCATGCCCATGCCACAAGTATTGCAACATAGCAAAATTACGTTCGTTTTCCATTAATTCACCTGTCATATTTTTGCTTATTTTTCCTTAATTGTAAAAAAATCACAAACATCTATTGTTGAGATTAAAGTGTCATACACGGTTGGTAAATTATGTAGGATAAAATAGTTCTTAATTGAGTTATGCTAAAGACCAAAGACGACAAAGGTAGAAAATTGCAATGTCTCGACTTGCAGATTAGTATACGGCTTCTCACAAAATTGTGAGAAAAATTGTGAGAAAATTGAACATATTCCATGACTTGTTGAATATTTCTGCTAACAATAAGTGTAAAAACCTATACCCCATATAATGCAAATAAAATAGACAACCTTAGTAGAAGACGTCACTCTCAGTTCCTTCAGGGCATGTGTTTTTTATAATTTTATGGCACATCGTGTATTGCCCATTAGGTTTTGTGAATGAGCAATATAATTTTTTTTTTAAGTTATCGTTCTTGAGTACAGATTCTTGAGTGCAGAAACTAATCCTGAGATATTTTATGACATTNTTGATCAGGCCTCAATTCTTCCATAACATTGAGCAATCTACATGACACGCAAGAACATCTCAACTTTGTCTTAAGAGGCTTCATTTCTGTAAATAAAATCAATTTGTTAACATAAGTTTATTGATCAAACCTCAATAAATGAATAAATTGAATTGGATTCATCCGTATCATTGTGCAAAAAAAAAATTTACTTTCAGCTCTTCAGTAACTATTCATTGACTAAGGGGGTGTTGCTCAAAAGTTGTAATAGATCGTAAGTTGCACTGAGTTGATCGGTACGTGCCAATCAAAATCATTGTTTCATGCACGTCTTGTTAAATGCGCACACCACGTGCGAATGAAAATGCGCGTTACATTTTGCAAAGTTGCAGTTGATTTTGAGCAACACCCCCTAAATCCAACAAACGATCTCAAGCCATGGGAAAAGAACAAAATGTTTAGATGCCCTCAAATGCTATTATACTGCATAAGCTGAAATTTTTGCGGTGGCTTTATTTTCACTAATTTCGCGGTTATGGCCTCGCGAAAATTTCCACTCTATATGATGCACATTCATTTGTGTACAAACAATTTCAAAAACGTGAAAATAACAACACGCCAATGTGTCAAACTGGGCAGAAATCGCGAAAATATCTGTACGCCAAAATATTGGCTCATACAGTATTTGAAAGATAGCAATGGTCAGTTGGAATTCTTTTGTTTAACACAATTCATTGAGAAAATTGATTAGAAGAGAGTGACTAGCCGAAGGTCATCTTCAAATGATTTCACAGGTTGTATTCCACATGCTTTTTTATAAATTTGCTGAGACTTTTTTTTTCCAATTTGAGTGAAAAGGGGTTAAAGTTCAGGTTGGGCCATTTTCAGAAGGTCAGTAGGCTGAGAGCATCCAAACAATTTGTTTGCCTTATGAAAGGGGAATGAACTTTTGATTTCAGTGCCTCTTATTCAGCAGTTAACGCAAGCAAATAGAGGTAATCATCAGATATTGAAGTCATATGTAAACATTTAGCCTACATATGGAGATATAAGCTACCCTACTCTATACATTTACAAAACCATGGGAACAAATTCAACTTTTGCTCAGGGAATCTCATTTTTAGTTGGATAAAGTCTGAATTAGGGTAATGCAATACAAACCTCTCAGTAGGGAGTTAAAGAGCTACTTGAAAGATTTATTGGTGGGTGCTAGACTACAAGGTCATGTTCATACACCATCTATCCTCCCATCATGCCCATGCCACAAGTATTGCAACATAGCAAAATTACGTTCGTTTTCCATTAATTCACCTGTCATATTTTTGCTTATTTTTCCTTAATTGTAAAAAAATCACAAACATCTATTGTTGAGATTAAAGTGTCATACACGGTTGGTAAATTATGTAGGATAAAATAGTTCTTAATTGAGTTATGCTAAAGACCAAAGACGACAAAGGTAGAAAATTGCAATGTCTCGACTTGCAGATTAGTATACGGCTTCTCACAAAATTGTGAGAAAAATTGTGAGAAAATTGAACATATTCCATGACTTGTTGAATATTTCTGCTAACAATAAGTGTAAAAACCTATACCCCATATAATGCAAATAAAATAGACAACCTTAGTAGAAGACGTCACTCTCAGTTCCTTCAGGGCATGTGTTTTTTATAATTTTATGGCACATCGTGTATTGCCCATTAGGTTTTGTGAATGAGCAATATAATTTTTTTTTTAAGTTATCGTTCTTGAGTACAGATTCTTGAGTGCAGAAACTAATCCTGAGATATTTTATGACATTTTTCTTCATATGGCCAGTGCATAAAATTTATTTAAACTGTGTCATGAAGAAATTAAGAGTGGGTCTATGTTGCAATATATATAGCATGGGAGGGTAGTCCGGTTTAGGACTGTGTGTTCTGATAGCACCCACCTATGCATATTCTCTTACACTGAACACACAGGGACTGCAGTGTGTTCAGTGTAAGAGAATATGCAGAGGTGGGTGCTATCAGAACACACAGTCCTAAACTGGACAATACAAACTCTTGAGAAATCATAAGTGTTTATTTTGTTACTCATATCATAGTCCTTTAACCCATTGACTACTGAATTCTGAAAGTCCAGTAGACTTTGTACAGGTACCACCTGATTCCAGTTATCAATGGGTTAAAAAAAGGTGCAAATGGTTGGGGACAGAAACGTGGGGGAGGGGTGAATGCGGCTTATAATAATAATAATAATACATGGATCTTATATAGCACACTTTCCATCATAATTTTATGCTCAGAGCTAAAAAAAATATATATATATATATCAATGGAAATCCAGTAAGAAAAGTACTTAACAGAAAGGGATATGTCTGTAAAAAAAAAAATATCTAGAATCAAAGTTCATAGCTGTCCAGTCACCTAAACCCCTGGATTTTGAACGTGAGCACCTAATAACAAGATCTTGTAGACAGTGAATCACATATCTAAATTAGATTGACCTCTTTTATAGGGTTCAATTTAACCTTTGACCTCAATGCCCATTCAAAATTGACCCCTTCCATGTGCCCACCTCTGGATTCCCAGCGCAATATGATTATCGCTCCCCTCTGACAAAACAAATTACTATAATTCTTCTTTTTATCAATCCAAGGGAGCAAAATAGGAGTAAAGTATACCATCATCTCCTCATGCATTTGTGTCATAATAATATTTTTTTATTCTGTCTACTCTAATTTTCTTTTCTTTTTTTATGAACAAAAGGTATCAAACCATTGTGCATTAATTGTAAACCACCGACCCCAAATGTCTGTGCTTTAAGATAATAAAGATTTTACTAATAATGTTTAAAAACAAATTATAAAAACTTGGTATTTTTATAAATGAAGAAACTTGTGGTCCCTGATATAGAATTAGAAAATATATATACATGTAGGCTAAAATCACTTTACTGATCCAAAATCCGTATTTATCATTCTTTTTTTAATTTGATATAATAACTTTCCAAGCACCTAATTTTGTTGAGTTCTACTGTCCTAGAATTCACAATAATATTATGTGGTCAGTAACCAAGATATTATGGTTTAGTTTCACAATTTTCAATTCAAAAGAAAAGGACAATAGTCGTTTTGGTGACAACTTAAAAAATTGATATGGGGCCTACATGCTACAGAAATTTCAAACATTTTATATTTGAAAGTTTCACTGACCAAAATTTAACAAAAATGTTTCTTGTTTCACAGTGCTAGAATATCAGTTTTCTGATATCTTTATATAATCTAGTGTAAGGCAAAAAATAACGATACATTCCAAATTCGACCAACTTGTACTAATCCACACATATTTTACAGTTCCTATTCCCCGCACTGACAGGTCAACTCTCTCACCCATTCTCCAAATTGCCAACAGAAATCTAATCCAGCTCAGGTGGACTAAGCTTCAACTTCAATTCCCCTTGCGATTCATATTATCAGGTAAAACATAAAAAGTATCAGAAGGAATGGATATATAATCCGCCTTGGGGATTTTCTCACAATGAGAATATTCCGCTGAAATTGAAACAATGAGATGATAGAGGGCCAAAAGGAGAAACGTTCTTGACAAGGTTTAAAGGGATACTTTGACCTCTGATTTTCAGACCTTGAAGTTGGTTATGGATTATGGATAATATGGTTAGGGAGTTGAATTTGGACTTCAATTGATGGCGTGCTGTAGACTTGCGATAGAGACCCAAAATGCGATTTAAATCTCTTCAATGGATTTTACAGTTTAAATTGCCCTTTTGCAGCCGCTAAATGGTGTCTAGAAGAATGCATATTATAATACATTTCCGTAAAATTAAGTCAAACACCAATTCAATGCTCCCTTGCAATGCTGATATCGGAAACTGCTTGTCATTGTTGCGTCTATACATTTCAATACACAGTATACATATTGTCCCATGACCCACTTTATTTTACGGAAATAGTTGATATTGTAATGTCAATGCAAAACCAAACAGGTTGCATAAGGCTTGAACATTCGAATTGATACATAACTGCCAATTATCAGAGTATCTTTGTCGATTTGCCAAGCCAGATATCTCCATTGTGTATGTGTAACACAATATAAATTATTCCCATAAAATAAAGTGGCTCATAGATATAGATCCGTATGCTGTGTATTCAACTATGTTGACACACCTATCAGAATCCAGTTCCGATTTGAATAGCATTACAAAGGACCATTGAATTGGCGGTCAACTTAATTTTACGGAAATAGTTTCTGTTGTGTTGTGTGCAGATGTTCATTGATTAAAATTTCCTTCCTTTGCCAATCTCTGGAACGCAAATGGCAGCATGCTCATAATCACATCTCTCATTCTGTTCTACTAACTCATTGACAAAGCACAAACGTATAGTTTCCAAGACTATTGGTACCAAATTGAAATTGTGTGTCTACCATATTGTCTTACTTTCAAATCAATTCACAGCCCGTTATGGGGCAATTGAATTTGAGCCCAATATCTGTCCGAAACTGTTACCCATTTTCCAGTTATTCCTCCATATTTTGTTCTGATCTCCACCCGCTCAATTTCTGTTTCATTTCAGAAGGTGGATGATTTGAAGAATAAATATATTTTTCAAGATTTTATATAACCTTCATATGCATGTAGGCCCATTGCACATAAGGAAAGGGAGAGACTTAGAGGTATACATGTATATGAACTACTAGATTCATTTAGTAATCAGAATATTGCCCAAAAGACAGGGGGTCAACAAAGGGTGAATATCTTTGTTGATATTACCCCTCCCATTTCCCAGTATTTTATTCAAAAATCCAATAAAATTGATAAGATCTCTGCAAAAATACCAATACTTCAGCACAAATGGATAAAAGTTCATGCAAAGGCGAACAACTAGAATAGATGATCAAGCAACTCCATACTTTTCTATCATTTCTCCATAGGCATGGACAATAGCAAAGCGTTACTACAAAGCATTTCTACATCAGATATCAGTTCTTACATAAAAAAAAAACTCTCCTCTTTCCAAATTCATTCATTTTTCTCCCTCAAAACCCATTCATGATTGGAGGTCAAAAAGACAGATCTGAAAAGGAGAAATCCATTGAAATTACACAACAAAAGAAGTTAAATCTACAAGGATTGTTCCAATACAAATAAATAGACATTTCAAAGACTTCATATTGACTTAAAAATTTCCCGACATCCTGGCTTACAGACCTCGCGCCTTTGTAGGGTTGTTTTCTTTTCTTTCGGTGAGTACGCGATTATCGTGCTTGAATACGTTGAAATGTGTATTTTATTCCTGGTAGAGGGAAATCATTTTTGACTATGAATGCCCAGCTGTAGGAATTTGCACTTCCCAAAGATGTGCTATCTTTTATCTAATTCATGAAGTTGGACCAGTTTTCACAGCATTGTTAAATGTTTCACTCAAGTAGATGGACTCTAGGAGGGGAAATGTGCATTAGTATTGGAATGAAAACAGCTCATTATTACTTGAAATACGTTTAATGAATAGTAAAGTTCATTTACAGTATATGCTCAGCATATAATCAATTTTGGAAAATGAATTCCCATCATATGATCATTTATGGATGAAAAAAAAATATCTCCTCGCTTATATGCAGGGCTGTAAAAAGTTTACATTATCTCAATTTGTATGATTTACATAGGCCTATACAACAATCGAGGCATTGCAAATATATATGTTTTGACCGCCAGTCTACACACTGAAATATAATTTCAATTTTCTTTCCGAGCTAGAATACTCGTGTACATTCCCATTTTATTGCATCCATCCATTTTCCTCTCTGATTGTGAATTTCAACCTTTTTCCGCCAATGTCCCTTGTGAACTTGGCAATACAGGTGCCACTCCAAACCCAATACCCCCTAAAGATGGTGAAAAGGGGGTCAAACCAAATCCATTCCCCCACAAGAAATTCAAGACAAAGGCGAATTCAGAGGGGGGCGAGTCTGTTGGGGAGGCCGGTTTAGTAAAGCCCGGGCTAATCCCACCTTTCGACCCCATGTGACACCCCATGCAGTTATAGAGATGGGATTTGGCTGAGCTTTGAAATCCATCCCTTTCTCAAGTTTGGTTCATGTTTATTGGGTCGTAAACCATAACACAAGCTTCATTCATTCATGGTCATGGTTATACAGTTGCAGTTTTTTCACAATGAACGGAATATGTGGGTTGGGATGTGCTGCAAGTGATTTGAGGTGAGGAAAATGACTCTGATATATTTATGATGGCAATGCTAATTCTTGGCAAAAAGTTCATACGGGTTTTTGTGCTGAATCTATTAGTTCTGATGAAGAAAAATGACAATGAGTGAGAAGTGAAGTATTTGAAATCTACCTAACTATTGTCATACAGTGTGGCTTTGGCTTACAAACTGAGTTGAAATGAACCTCAGCTTCATGTGAATGTCCACCTGAATTACAGATGAACCCAGTAAAATAAGGAACTGGCATCTTCTTTTGTAAAGTAGTTATTATTCCCAAATCAGAAAATATCCCCCAGACTCCAAAGGAAAACTCCCCCCCCCCCCCCCCCCCGGGACAATACTCGCAATGGACAACTCCCACAGAGGCCTGCTCTCATAGAGAGCTGCTCCACCATATGATTTCTCTTCTGTAGGATAGTTTTAAATGCATAAGAACTAAGAATATCTGAAATTATGACTGAATAAAATAAACATTTTACCATCCAATAAGAGTAAACAAATAGATAAGCGCTCTAGAACCATTTTGGTTTGAGCCTGTGAAGCAATCACGGTTTATTAGCCAAAGCTCCTGGCAGAGGTTTATCCATGACGCCGTTGCTGTAGAGACTTAAACAACCAGCTGGTTGCTGATGAATATTTGGAGATTATCACTGTTAAATTGCTTGAATCTTTGAGACCAACGGGACCAAGGAACTTTAGAAATTAATTTCATTCCTGTTTGGGCCAAAGATTTTGCTATAATGAATATAGCACCTGCAGAATCAGCTAACTTTTATTTCAATTCTCGACAATGTTAGCGATTGCCTTTAATACATTTCATAATTCAATTTTCAAAACAGATCCTTAATCTGTATTGAAAATAATCCCTGTACAAGGCACAATCAATATTTTAAATGATCTCTGTACAAGAAAAATAAGATTCGCATTCACAAATCAATAATATAATTAAAATAGCCTTCCATCTAAAGCCTACAAACCTCCTGGCATGTCAAAATATGTAACAGTTTAATTACAAACACAGCATTGAATAAATCCCTAAAATATGAATCGGGAACTCCCAAACACAAAAGGTTTCAAAACACAAAAGACTGTACATAGTCATACATGACGAAATGACTCACAGGGTTACCTTGTGTTCTTACTGCCATACTAAACCATTTATTCTGGTTCGATGGAGTTATTATTTTGGTGTCATCTATAATTTCACACAAGACTTAGCCCCAAAGTGTGCCAAGTTTTGCATGAGTTGAGCTCTAACACTTGCTTTTTCTTGCATTGATTATTTTAAACCTGTAACATTAATCAGAAAATTAATATTCTCATAAGTAGTTTTTCAGTTTAGCTGCTTTTTAATTATCATTTGATATTAAGCCTAAATCTTTGACGTTTAGACATATAGGCAAAAAAATGTAAATGATGGTTTTCAATGCTTTGGCCCCCAACTAAGTAACCTTCCCAACTGGGGCTAAAAACTTGAAATGCAGAAGAACTTCTCGATATTCTGACAGCTTTCAAGGTCAAAACCATTTGTCTCCGATACTACAAAATGTCAGGTAAACTAAAAATTGAACAATATTTCATTTTCATACTTGATTGAAAGGCAATTACAACAATTTCAATAGATGTTTTACCAAGTTGACATCTCAAAACAGCACAAGGGGTTGAATTAAACATTTTAATCTGAAACGATGACAGACTCATTACAGGCTTCATAAGATATAATCACTTCATTTGTCAAAATTGTACCTCTCTTTACAACAGCAAAAATATTGGTGCTATTTTTTATATGATCAATGGAACATGAAGAATAAAAAAAAAACTTATCAAAGAACTTGAATATAGTCCAACCTTGTTTTAAAGAACACTAATACAGTATAAAAATTACAATTCAATTCAGTGTTTATTAAAATATATCATTGCAGCCAGGAGGCTGAATTGTGACATTTCATATAATTAAAAAGACAATTAAAATACATAACACCAGTGATTAGAATAACATATAAGTTGATGATTATCTAACAAAAAATAATTGTTACTAATGATTAAGTATACACATGGTTAAACAGTAACAAGCTGTCATTATATGAATGGGTCCACCATCTCATTGTTTTCCATTAGCTCTGATATAACAAGGCTTTAACCCTGTAATGCCCATGGTATCATATATGATACATAGACTTTGATCAAGAGAAAATTTGCCCATGGTATCATATATGATACATAAACTTTGATCAAGAGAAAATTTTGTTGGTCCCAAGGACCTTGTTGTAATGAAGTTCAACTGTAGTAACAATTGGTGTTTTCCATCTTGTGTCATCTGCCAGTATCAATCTTATTTGATTAGCGCCAAGCAATAAAAATGAGCAATTTACGACTTCCAGAATGCTAGAACTAAATCATCCTGTGACACAGGGCATCCTAAATGACTGTTAATGTAGTGCTGTTTGTAGTCGAGAATGAAGATTGTGTAGAGGCAAAGAAGAAACTCTTTCATATACATATGCCTATATCTGTGTTTTGTAAGCTAAATAATCAAAAATATAATGCACGACCAAAATATTTAAAACCCTGACATATTAGCCTACATACCAGTTACCATACGAGCCTGAACACTTTAGCAATATTCAGTGTTCGCTGTTTGCAGTAAGGCCCTGAAAACATTGTTTTTTTAGTCCATGTGTGATTAGGAAATAAAGAAACAAGTATCTTCAAGATTTAATGTAATTCTAAGAGCGAAATAACACAATTAATTTGATTAATGTTTTATTTGATATTTACGATGAGATATTATTCAGTCTACCTTGAACTTTCTCTCTTTTCTTGCGCCTTGAAACTTCTGTATTTATAAAGTAAATAATAAATTATTTTGTTCTAAAATTATAAATCCACCTACTCAGTAAAGTGGAGGATTTGCAGGAAGGCCCTCAAAATATTGTTTTGACGTTCTCAATTTCTATTTTTTTATAATAGTGTCTCTCAGTCAGAAAAATGTTTGTTTTTTATTGATCTATTTAGATTTGTTGAACAATGTTTACATAATTCATTAAGAAAATAAGAGTTGGAAGGGAGTGACAAGGAAAAGAGCATTTGAAAAAATAAATTTTCAGGTTGTATGGTAAGGGTTTCCTCCTGTGCCCCAGGTCCCTTATCTACGCCTCATTGACATACGCGATGTAACTCGCGCGCTCGGTGAAATCAAGACTTTTTCCTGAAAATCTCCAACCGCGTGTAAAGTGAATGGGATGCAGAGAAGGGACCCAAATATTTTTAACGGCAAAAATGAGAGGGGTGTATATTTCATCTGAAATGAAATTGTTCCTGGTCAGATTTTGCAGAGATATTTCTCACACATAATCTTTAGGATATTTGTAATAATATCAGATTAAAATTTAATTGGATATTCATTGACTTCATGCTTTTAGGTGCGCAGACGTGCGACCTCCCATCTTACTCCCCATGTTAATTTATAATTTTCCTGTGATTTTTCAATTTGAAGGTCAGTCAGCTGAGGGCATCCAAACAAGTTTTTTTTTGCCTAAGCTGCAGGAAATAGTCCATCATAACTTTTGTAAATTGCAATAAATCTTTCAAACACCTCTCATATTGTTTTGACAGGAGAATTGAAAGAAATTAGTTATGACTGTTATTTCTCTGTTAGTGCTCTGTAAATCGCTACACCTGCCTGGTTCATCACTAAATGGTCCATTCAGCCTTTTCAGGTTGTTATACATGGGAGCGTAAGTATGAATGTAATTTTTCATTAAAATGATACAAAATATTTTCGAAAAATAAAGTCGGTCAAAGGACGATAGATCCGTTCGCAGTGAATTGAACTTTACGGACATAACAATCACAAGCCAGTTCAGATTTAGATAGATTTACAAAGGATAATTGAATTGGTGTTGGACTTAATTTTACAGATATAGTTTATATTGTGTTCATTTTATTTCTAATTCAGTACAAAAAAAGTGACATTTTGCTTTTGTATAGTAAAATATCACATTTTCATTGACAACATTTTCAAATAAGTCAGTTTAGTTAAAGCCCAAGTACAGTTTTGGTAAAAGCGAATATTTTTATCGCCGAATTTTGTCTTCAAATCTATATACAATGGAACATGATATCATTAACATATTGTACAAAAGATTGTGCGGAAAATGACCAAGGTTTGGAAAAGTTATCACCTAAAGTGTGCAAAATATTTCAGCGTCGTAGCCCCGACGCTAATTCAGTATTTTCTTTCTTGATAAAGGACAGCTTCTCATGCACATAATTGGATGAAAATTTCAGACTTTATTCTTTATGTATTCCTTTTTAGCGTGCTTTAATCAAAACTTTAAAATAATTTTG